>JACMIF010003329.1:0-14940 GCA_014805445.1 Diplogasteroides magnus
ATATATCATTTGGACTGTTTTGAAAATATCGATTTTTTGACCTATTTTGACCCATTTCTCCTTGTAGGAGGCGACTCCGCAAAAATGGAATGTGGATTCATTGGTTTCCCCCCAAGTGCTCTCGAATTATATACATATGGAATGGATCTCCGTTAACAAGTTCAAAAACGTCCATTGTTAGAGTGCACGATGCAAGGTTTCGGATAATTTTTGTTATGGTCAAATCAATTTTTTCGAAAAATTATATAAAGTGGTTCTTTAAACTCTATTTGCTTGATTTATATTCCTTTCCTAACCACTTCAAATATTGAGGTTACCCGTTGTCAGTCATTTGGAATGCCGAACAAGAAAAGAGTTATTCAAGTGAATACTGAGGCTTCTCAGAGCATGTAAGTTGTACAATGAAGTAAATTGTTTATCAGTTGTATCGTTTCGCCTAAAATATATTATGATCCTAAACCTTCTTAAATGTAATTCTATTTTTCGATTTCTTCAATCTGTAATTGATGAAGACACGACTTTCTACATCAATGTCCGTGTTAGAAAGTGAGTGATTGTTGCAATGAAATATTTTCAACTTGGTTTATATTTAGTGAGAAGGATGTATTTCTTCGCGCTAAAGTATCGGCTAAGTGGACTTGTTCTTTTAACTGTCCTCAGGTAAAAATTATCAAGATTCCTTCTGGTAGTCTCCGGAGTCTGAAATTCGAAGTTTTAGGGGATGACCTTCACTAAGCGTCATCTATTAAATTTCTCTGTGAACCCAGAGTGGGAATTGCGTCTGGATGCATTTCTTCCACTATTTATTGACGCAAGCATTCAGGTATTATCATGGTAGAAATGTATATTACTGTAAATCTTTTGGTTCAGAGTATCATTTTTTGATATTTCGGTTTTGATAAAATTATGCTCAGGACAACACAATAGCTGTTGTTGATGTCAGAGTTTCTTGCCAGTCTGTGGAACAAGAAGAGAGGTTTTTAAAGGTTTGCTAGCATACAATGGATAATTGATTTCAGTTGCGTCCCTCCTCCTATTTTAAGTGGAAAAGTGATGGTGGAAGGAAAAGTGTTTAGAATGAGCAAGGAGGTAGTTGTTGTTTGTTGGCAATTTTACGGTTGGATAAAAATTTCAGTTACTGGCCGCTCATTCGGAGTTCTTTTCTACTCTTTTCTACGGCGACTTCAAGGAGCGAAACGAGGAGGTGAATTCATTTGGGTTATGTGCCCACAAGATTATTCCGCAGACGACTATTACCCCGATCATCTTCCTTCTATTTTAAGTTCTCTGATAGAATATCCCCCAGCGTGAATTATAGCATTATAAATGAAAAGGCGTTTTCGGGGAAATATCTTGCCGGAGAACTGGCCAGTTGGGCGAGTACTACGGTCGGGAAAAATACAAGTTCCCTTCATTTTGACTCCTGGATGTTGATGCTCAATTGTACTTTAAGGTGGTAGAGTTGAAGGAAGTGTCTCCCAAGACATTCAAGTCTTTGCTTGATAATCTAGACACGAATTCATGCAATGATGATACAGGTGTGCTTTCTTTCTAATTTGTCATTCCTAATATGCAGTAGGAGATCTTTTCGAACTGCTTGATCTAGCCAATCGATTTCAATTATTGAATGTAGTGAAGAAGTGTGTAGATCAGTTGCTGACACTGGATTTGACAGAGGTTGGTTGTACAATGTTCATCCCACCATGTTATAATTATTAATTATAGGAAGTAACTTCTATCCCATACATGTTGTTTTTATCGGATCAATGCAGACGTGACGATCTTCTTGTGAGTGTCAAGCTTGTTTTTTTCAGTATTTTTATTCTATTATTATAGCCGGAAGTCCAATAATTTCTTTGTCTATACATCGAGTAGCATTGTGGTTTATTATATCAACAAATTGCCAATATAATTTGTTAGAACATATTATTTACAATTCGCTGGTTCAGGAGCACATTCTGAGCACATTCACGTCTCCAATTGTGATCTACAACGCGTTCAGTCAAGTTGCGACTCGAATTTCGGCAAATACTTCCTCTGCTATTATGAAGGTTCAGTTCTGTTTCTTATCTAATTTGACCTCGTCTTCTACATCTCATCCATACCCCCGATATTGTAGAAAATGTACTCCCTTTTTCCATCTCTTAGTTTGTCGTTTATAAAAGTCAGGTCTTTTAATGGAGCTGCCTTTACGGCAATTCTTGTGAGAGGAAGGGTGTTTGAGGGAAGGATAGAAAATGATGTGGATTTCAGTTGGAGAGGCGCACGTGTTTATGCAGAATCTACAATTTTTACATAGAACTTCTAAAATTAAATCTTGCAATACTTTTTTCAGCACATGGTCCATATTCAGCGCCTCTACGAAAAGCCTGAGCTGAGCTGCGATTTCTTCAAAATGGGGGACAATGCATACTTGCGCGTTGTCGAGGATTCTCACGATGGAAATTTCACCATTGTACTCTACAATTCCTATCCATTCCCAGTAAATGTTTGGCTGACTAGCAGTGATGATTCGCACTATGTCTTCCCTCAATTCACTGACCCATTCATTCCTGTTCCTGATGAATACGAAGAAATCAGTTTCAAAAGGCGAGATAACGCGCCCAAACCTTTCTCTGAGAAAGTTTATGTGAACTTTTATCCTGCGCCATGTGGATCATCGCAAGCTAGAAAGTACAAATATTCCCCTAACATCGCTATATCCATTAAAAGCGAATGTTTTTGCGACACTTGCGAATGGTGTTCTTTGTTTGATGAATACACTACATTCCCATACGAAAGTTATTGCACCTGTCTTTAGTGCTTTTTCGATATAAAGCATTATTAGCAATGTCAAGTCGTTTTGATAAACGGTATTCGTAAAATGATCTCACATTAGCTGTGAATTCCGATCAATTCAAGTGTTTACTGCACTGAACGATACTTTTATTCAATTTGTTATGTAAAAGGTGTTTTCTTTCCCTCCTATCTATTATGTCATTCTCTTGCTCTGAGGATGTCACTTCTAATCTCATCCCCATCGTCGAATGGTGAAATGCACGAGGAGGAAGAGGACAAGAAGTCCATGGTTGGTGTCTATATTATGGCATTCTTTGTTATTATTACAGTTAGTGATCATATTTGAATAAATCTCGGACTGCAAAGATGAACAGTCAATTTTAGGCTTCTAAATACAACGAACAATTTTTTGAGGTTGCTCATCATCACTCAGTTGAAATGCCAAATATGAAAGGATTTATTCAAGTACACACTGAGGCTTCGTATAGCATGTAAGTTGTACATTTGATGTTGTTTAAATACTCTTCTCTGTTTTCCGATCACTTCATACTAAATTGGAAGATGACACTTTCTACGTGATTTCGCGGACAAAGAAGTGCGTGATATTGATATTAACATAATACAATTCGATTTCATGCAGTGATAAAGATGTATTTCTTCATGTCGAGGTAAAAGCCAAGTGGACATGCTCTGTTTTTGGTCCTCAGGTATGAAATTATGCATTTACAATAATTTCTGCAAAATCTGAATCACTTTTTAGGAAGTTACATTCACTAAAAGCCACTCCTTGAATTGTGCAGTGGATCCAGAGTGGAAATTGCGTCTCGATGCACTACTCCCACTTTTTACCAGTGCAGTCATGCAGGTATAGAGGCATTTCTGCTGATTTGTTTGATGAATGCTTTGTTAAGGATAACACATTCGCTGTTGTTGATATCAAAGTATCATATGAATCATGGGAAGAAGCAGACAGGTTGTATACTATTGTTATTGTTATTTAGAGTGATTGTTAGTCATTGTTGCGTCCCTCTTCCTTTACTGAGTGGAAAAGTGATGTTGGAAGGAGAAGTGTTGAGAGTGAGCAAAGAGGTAACAGAGTTTTTGTTGCAAATTAGACGCACTGGTGAAATTTTAGTTGCTGGCTGCTCATTCAGAGTTCTTTTCTGCTCTTTTCTATGGCGACTTCAAGGAACGAGACGAGGAGGTGAAATCATTGAAAATATTGATTGATAAAATAGCGAAGGAAAATCGATCTTTTGTGCCTTCATTGTATATTATACTATTTTTGATGTTTCAGGTGGTGGAGTTGAAGGATGTATCCGCTCAGATATTCGAGTATTTGGTTGAAAGTTTGGTTAATGATTCGTACAAGGATCTTATAGGTTTGTTCTGAACTCGAATTTAATTTCATCTCTCTTACCTTCTCACATTTGGTGATTGGTTTTTCTACACTATTTCCCCTTACTTATGAATTTCTCACAAAAAACTATGAAATTCAGTGAAGGATCTGTTGGATCTGCTTAATATTGCCGATCGTTTTCAAGTGTTGAATGTAGTGAAGAAATGTGTTGACCATTTGTTGGCGCTTGATTTATCTGAGGTCCGTTTTACTTTGTTAATCACCTCATTTTGTTCATTCCAAATTACAGCAAGAAACATCTCTTCCATATATGCTGCTTTTATCCGATCGATGCAGAAATGAAAAGCTTCTTGTAAGTTTTTATTGCTGCTGTATGTGCAATTGAATTTCAATTTAAAATCTAAATTCGCTCACACAGCTAGTTGCTTATGCTTGATATACTACTTGAGTATAAATAATACCCATGTTAAATTTAGATAGACTTTAAAATTCAACTATTGAATTAATGTTTTTAGGAGTACGTCCTGGGCTCATTCTGGTCACCAGTGGTCATCTACAACGCGCTATGCGAAGTTGTAACTCGAATTACGGTCGATACTTGCCTTGCAGTACTCATGGTTTCATTTTGAATTCTAATATTTATTATGTGATACAATTGTCATATATCATTACATCTGCATGTAGCATATGAAACAACCTAGTGGAAACATGCTCCACATGTTTCCACTAGGTTGTACTGACAATAAGAATACATCAGAAATATTCAAAATGTTACGTTTATGACAGTTCCTTAATGTCACGTTGTCTTTCAGTTTCCTCCTTCTAATGCTCAGTCTCTCGCACTTCTTCTCACTGCGGCCGACCGTTCTGGCAGTTCGGTTGTCATGGTACGTGTTATGTAATATTGAAGGCTGAATGAATGGGAAAAGTTTGGTATTTACAGAGAAGAAAAATTATATTTTTAGGACAGAGCCATTTCATTCATTTCGGGTACAAATGAACTTGCTAATGCTGCGAAAATCGCCACGATGGAATCTTTCTCAAAAGAAACATCAATAAAATTGTTTGAGGTGTGTAATTTACAGCTTTTTGGCAAATGTTATATCATAAAGAACTCATTGTTATTGTTATATAAGTTTACAATTTTTCAGCTTTTCCTTACGCTTTTGTAGCCAACCAATAATAGAATGTTGCAGTTTGTATTCCTTGATGAAGAGAAGAAAGCGACTGAGAGAGAAAATGAAAGAATTCATGCACGACAGGCAATAATTTATTTTGATTTAGCTTTATTAGTTAATTTTTTGCAGATAGCACTTAATCTGAGAGAGGAATTGAAAAAGACGATTACGATGAAAGATGGAACCATTGACAAATTGCAAGCAGAGGCACTCAAGGCATCCATGAAAATTCGAGAGACGGAAGAGAATATGAAGAAAATGAGAAAGGAGAAAGTGGATATGGAGAGGCTGGTGAAGACGAAGAATGAGTTAATTAGCGCCTATGAAGGGAGATTTGAGCTTATGAAGCAGGAACGGCCCAGGGTGAGTTGAATTTGTCGCCGTATAGCCCCTTCTTCAAAACCCGAGTACTATTTACTATTTGTTTGTTAACATAAGTTCTTTTTCACTACATTCCCGTATTATTCGCTGGGACAGGCAGATAAAAGTTCCTTTTTTTAGAAATCGGAGCTCGGAAAAAACGATTATTTGGCTGCTATTCTGGATGATCATAGGCGCGGCATTTACAAGGTTTATTCCTCAATAGCTTTGGCTAAATATAAGCAATTTGTTGTCTCTTGCATTATCTCGCATTCACGAAGATTCGACTTGATGTTTTCACGAATGGCTGGAAGAACCGCTATTTTTTTATTCTTCGTGTGTCTCAAACCTTCTCCCGTGTTATATCTTCTACGCAGGCAGTCTTCACCTTCCCCGAGGGTCGTATCGTTGTGAAAATCGACACCGATCAATGCCCAACTGCGGCCGTCATGAAACTGATCAGAAATGGAGCGGCTCTCATGGTACATTTTATTATTATATAAGCCTTTCCGGATCAACTGTGTAATGTCTTTGCAGTCGCGAAATCATCGGGAATTCTTAGGAAGTCCCTTTTATCTGCGCCTTATGTCGATCTAAATGAAAGAAGTAATCTTGTTTCTGGTAATCTTGTTCTCATCTTGGAGTATACTTCAGAAAATGGAAGTGAATATGCTAATGATATCCATGGCTTTTTTCACCCTGTTCATCACTCACTACTACCCCTGGTATAAACACTTGGACATAACTGGGTGAAATTGTGAGAAACTCGGGGAAACTGGGGGGAAAATTGGGCATAGCCCAGCACAGCTATGCCCAACTTTCCCGCAGTTTCGCCCGAGTTTCTCACAGTTTCCTTCAATTTCACCGAGTTTCTCACAGTTTCCATAAAATTTCCCCGAGTTTAACCCAGTTATCATAACTTTCCCTCAGCATTCCACGCTTTCACTGCTCGTGCTTTTACACATTATAATGCAGAATTCTCATCATATTTTATGTGGATAAACAAAGAAAGCGAAAACAATCGTAATATGTCAACAAGAACTCAAGAAAAACTTGTACCAATATGCAACAAACACTATGCAATACTTATGCATTAGAGAGAAACGAGAAATTGAAACCCATCAACGAGTTTTTAAGTACGGCAACAACGACTGAATCAAAGAAACAAAAATTTTCAGATAACAATGCACCATGCCTCAATTCGAGGTTTCACCACTTTCCACCTCCTGTCGATCACATATCTTTCGCCTCTTTCCTCGACTTCTCGGCGTGTTTGGTTCCTCGTCTTTCGCAGCAGCTCGATCCCGATAACTAAACATCACATTTTCAAACGAATGCAATCGGTGATTACCATAAGAACTCCCAATGACGGTTTGCCATTTCGATGACGTCGTCCTCGATTTCACACTCACGGGCAGGCTTTCCATCGATTAGGGCAAGATGGACGAAAATCTCTGAACAAATTTGGTTTTATTTATGATGGTATTATTTTAAACACCTGTCAGACACTGTACCCACTCATGGGGCATTGGCTTCAATCCTCTTCTAGTCATAGACCGAGGCGTGTGAAGGTGCCGATCGCCCGGCAACAGCTCAAATATTCTTCATGGTTGGGGATGTACGATGGTATGACTTTACCTTATCGAGGCACGATGCAAACCATTTGTTTACGCACGTTCGTAAGTTACCAGACAGGCGACCACAATGCGCAGCAACATCAGAAAGAAGATTCAATGGCGAACCATTACCCGATGTAATCTGAGAATATAATTTAGTTTAAAACCACACCCGGTGACACAAGCCTGATAGTCCATTTTGTTTTCAATCTGAACTTGTCCTACTCGTTGCACGGCGCAAGTAATTCGTGCCTGATTATTGTCATTGCTGAAAAGGTAAACAGGCGAGATAAACCTGGGTGGCTAATTCCCTGCGGGTATCCATAAGCTGTCTTCGCTCCGACTCGCGATTGAACTGTTTATGATGTTATGATGTTACCATTAGGGAAAGATAGGTATTACCATTAGTGAAAGCCCGATCGAAGAGAGAAGTGAAGCACGTTCAACGTCGGATTTTGACGCATCCAACATCTCGCGCATTGAAGAGATGTCTACGAGCGGGCGCCGCTGTGTCATCTTACGGTAGTCGGACTATAACTAACAAGTACAGATGCCTCTAACGTCAATGATTACCATAATGACTGCCTGATTCTCCTGCGAGTTGGCATCCATGTACTCCACTGCCAACATCACGGGATCCACTGTATTTGCACTTCGGTTGAAATACGTTGCGGGCTGCTGAGGAACTAATAGAGTCGTTGTCTACCCAAGTTTACCTTTCCCTGATCTGAGTTGTCGTCTTGCCTCTCCACGTTGAAGGTTTGTACTTCTCCCTCGCCGAATCCTTCCCCTTCACCCACAAGTAGCTCTTCAGCGAACTGTGATCCTCTTTCCCCCTCCATCTGTCTCTGCTGATTGGCCAGAACGGCCGCTTGATGGCGCTTAAGAATTTAGAGTAATCGAGGAGCTAGCAGAAGAGCTGCCGCATCATTCGTCAGTCTTGATCCTCTGCGTGGAGACTGGTCGGCCCTTTGAGGCTTGGCGAAAACAGTAGTTTTCGCTGCCTGAGATCTCGCGGAAGATGGTGAAGGCCTCGGGCTCAAATAAATAGTGTCAATTTGAGCAAAAATAAAACACGTACAATGCACAAAACAATTGGAATTAAACATTATACAAAAATTTAGAGAATTTCATTGTGCGATTCATTTCCTATTTTCTGAAAACGTCGGACGCACTCGGAGTCACAGTACCACACCAAAATTCCTTACCACAGATTCCCCGAGTTTCTCACAGTTCCCCGCAATTTCCCCGAGTTTTACCCATATCCAAGTATCCCCGAGTTTCTCACAGTTTCCCCCAGTTATGTCCAAGTGTCATCTCCAGGGTACGGCATGCAAGCCATGTCACATCCATTCTTTTTCATGATAATCAGTTGTTAAGAACAGACCCTTGGGCTATCCCGCCTGTAGTCACGCATGCTTGATTCGTAAATTACAGACTGGTGGATCAAACTCACGACGAGACCTTCGTACGGACTTCGTGCGTTTGTCATTGGTCATGTCATCGAAGGCAGTGACATTTTCCCAAATTGCACCAATTGCACGTCCGCGGAGATTCAGTAGTTAGTTGATTGTTTTGAGAGATTTTGACGTTGTATTGCTTGATTGTATTGATCTCTTGACATAGTTCTTTACATCTTGTTTAATTTGATGTTTTCTTTATAAAGCGATTTGATTTGCAAAAACGTTATCAAAAATATTGATCAGTTATAAAACTGGGGAACCTATCTGAAAGTTACCGTTGTTCCTCAAACTGTGTTATCCTAAGGACAATCGACTAACTCTACCCAGTTTATCTTTGAATTTGAAGGCATTTATGCTTTTTGTCTATTATTGTCTGAAATGAGCATACGTCTATAGAATTTTCAGGACAAGCAAAATGAGTTTGATAACGAGAGATGGAGAGGGATTGGTGAGCTGAAGCCCTGATTACGTTTGTTCAATTTCTTAATTCTAGGACAAACTTCTGAAAATGATGAGGGATGTGAAGCAGCTGAATGAAGTGATGAGACAAGTACAGGCGGATACTATGGAAGAAGGTGAGAATTCAGTTCAAATGATTAATATTACTTCCTTCAGGAACGGATCTGAAGGTGCCCATTTGTACGATGCTCAAATTACTCGACGTAAGTAGACCAAACACATTAAGGGGAAATGTAATTTCTGATTTCTCCGCTGATCAAAAAGCCGTGTCCTGAATTTTTTATTGATACCCCTCAGTTCGCTGAAAGGGACAAGGAAGAGGCGCTGGAAGATTTTCGCAACCAAATGTCTCTCCTTAAATCAACTCAAATGGAGAAAGAAGAATCGATCAAGAGAGTACGTTTCCTCCAGTCTTGGTAGAATGAATCCTAAGGTACGTTCCTACTCTCTACGCTCGATCGTCTCTGGCGCATAGACACGACCGCGCGAAAAAAAGAGCACAGAGAGACGCTGGAATTCATTCTGTCAACATTGTTTTTTGGTAAACCTCACATTTAAAAAATAGAAATAAAAATACCACAATCTATAATAATAAAAAGTTCTATTCAGGAACGCGCGGCCAACTCGAAGATTGATTATTTGAACAATGTCATAAACGAGCGGTGGCATGGACTTTATAAGGTAAGAAAGTCGGCGAGAGAGGCATCTATCGGAACAACGACACTTACGCACAGACCCTTGAGCAAACAAAGGAAATTCGTCATTTCCGAAAATTTACGTCTCTTTACTACGATTGTAGTAAAGAGACGTAAATTTTTGCTTGCAGATCAAATTCGAGTTCGAAGAGGGCTACGTTCTGGTCGATATGTGCACAGACAATTCCCCCACTGCCAGTGTTGTGGCGTTGAGTCTTCTCAAGCAGCAGCAAGTTAAGATTAAGATGGTTCGTACGTTCTAAAATTTTAAGTGACCAAATGACGGAAGTTGCAGATATTTTCCTTTCTTAATACTAGAATTTCTCAGATTTTATACTTTTTGTAGCATGACCCAGTATGTTTTGTACAAACGAAGACAAATTGATATGAATTAAGGTGAAGCCGCATGGTGCCACTATCATCCATTCCGAGCCGCTCTTTCCCTTGCGCACTTTGATGGACCCTAACGAGCAATACGTTCGCCGAGACAATGACTGCCACCTCTACCTCGGAGCTAATTTCGACCTCAATAGTCCGTTCAACTTCAATAGTCCTGGTACATGAAGCTTTTCTATTTATAAAACATCAAATTTGAATTTATATCCGGCACTTTCCTAGAAGACCGGAAGCTCCGCCGCTCCTCGTTTATAAACCACACCCCTAAGTACTGCCCACATGTTCCTGACTATAAAATATTTACAAAACATACTAATCTCATTCAGAAGCTAATCCTGATCTAAACTATTCAAGAATCACATCAGCCCTAAGGGTGTATAGAAGCCCGAAGCCCTGCCCCCTCCCAATTTTTGGTCTGCGCCACTAAGTACTCGTAACAATACCCTGAGGCATATATAGTTTACATAAGCTTACTAATGTCGATTATAAGATTGTCCTAAATCTGCTCAACATGAATGGTATAGTAGGTATGGTCCCAGGAACTCCAGGTTGATCAGGTTTAAGCGCATCCTGTTCTATTAGTGGTCATTGCTAGTGTTGCTTAGGCAAACTTGACACTTAGCAATACGATGTTTGAGAATTATTATCTTTGTTGTGAGAAGAAGTTCCAAAATAGTCTGTCCTGAATATCTCGTTGCATTATTTTATGAAATACAAAAGTGCATTCACTCATTGGTTCGAAATGGATTAATTATTGATTGTGCTTTTCAACTATAACAGACAGGGCGATGGAGTGACGAAAGCATTTTTGTTTTTATCAGCCAATAGTAGGATTATAAAATCAATAGTAAAGTGTGTTTGTAGTTCCTCTAATCTCATTTCAATTGTGCTCTCTCACATGGAGCAGTCTACCACTCAATAGATTAGACGAATGACAATGCATCTTGCCATCGATTTTTCAACCCTATTACGTAGGCGGACTAGGTTTCATTTGCTCATTTTTCACATCGGTTATTCTTTACGACCCTACTTTCCTAATTGTGAATTACTTTCTTATACAAATATCACCGTAGAAGGTGGTATTTGCGACTTCATACTGCCGTATCCCACCTTAGCGAGACTGTAGTCGTCCTTGACGTAAGAAGACTGCGACTTCTGGTAGATGTCCACGGGGAGGTCTTCTCGGGCTGTCTTCTGGAAAGAATGAATTACACCTGACCGCGACGCGTGAAGAGACGCGTTGCGGTCGCTTACCACTGCGCTCATGGCGCTGTCTTGCGTGATCAGACTTGTATCGCTCTTCTGTCGAGTGACTGACCCAGCCGGCGATGTGGTATTGCTTTTCTGAAAGGGTTACTGTATTCATAGTGTCCATTGACAGTACTACAGTCCATTCTACCGTACTCCTACAGCTGCCCAGAATCCTCATTCACCCTACCGTACTCTCATTACAGTACCCCTTACCGCATTCATGCCGACATCGGCACTGGGCGACTTGGTTGCTTCGTCTCTCTGCGATCCCTGTGGGCTGTTGGCTGCACTGTTGTTCGCCGACCTCCCTCCGAACAGGGGCGTCGAACCTCCGCCGGCACGCTGTAATGGGAAGGATTAGATTCACGATTGTGTCATGTTGATGAAACGAATTACGGTAGTCCAACAGAGCGCTTCCCAGGTCAATCTCACATTTCCCGGTCGTTTCCTGTTCAGTTTCCTCTCCGTGCGCGGTCTCTTCTTCTTCAGCATTTGTTTCGTCCCAATGGCCGGTTTTTTGGGCACGTATTCCTCCTTGGCGCCCTTGGGCAAGAACGTGGCCGCCTAAATTCAAGTTTGAATTTTCCCGCAAAATCCCTCCACTAGTGCACAGGATACTGTAAGCACCTCGATGATGCGCAGCGAGTTGTCGCGGGCGTCCGAGTTGGGCCTGAATTGATTATGGATGGAGTTGGCGATTCTTATCGATCATGTTATGGTAATCTTGTTCGGACAGTGGCAAAGAAAAAATCGATACTGTATCGATTGATGGGCCAGGTACCGTAACCATCATGCACAACTCACGGTGCAAAAATCCTCTCGTTCTCGACGCCACTCGAATTATTCTTCCCGCTCCCGTCAGTATCTGTTTCTCCCTCTTCTTCTTCTCCTTCTTGGCCTGCAATCGGCTAACGTAACCCGTCAGCCGCAGCGCGACCGCAACGAGTGAATCGATACGCTCCCACCTTGGCAGGATTCTTGATGGCTGTAGGTGTTTGGACCTCCAAGCTTTTGGCCTTTTTTCGTTTCTTCTTCTCTTTTTTCTCGTCACGGGAGTTCTGAACATATTTCCTTTTGGTGGGCATTATGGATCAATCGATAATGGATTATGATTACGGTAGGATTTCGTCTTCACCGAGCTGGTGTTGTCGTTGGACTTGGAGGAGGGGAGAGGAGACGGGATGCCCATCCTCCGGTGGGGCAGAGAGGAAGAATGAATGAGATGAGAGGGGAGAGTGAGCCACTTTGCATGTATCTGTATTGCCTGTTTAAGGTGAATTTGGCACGTGCATGGAAGTTGATCTCATGGTATAGCATGCGAGTCGTTTAGTGCATTCGTGGTGTCTCTACTCTCTGAGGAGCGGCTGTGTCTGGATTCTATAGAGAACCGCATAGGTGAGAGTAGAGACATGGTAAATGCACTAAAAGACTGTTAGTTGATCTTTGAGGCATTGATCAATTGGTTCTTGGATCAGTCTGTGCAAGAATTGATTTTCCCTTTTTTTGCATGCATGTTGTTTTTTAACGTCTAGATGCGTTGGTTCTCGTAAAGCGCGAAGTATAGTGCGACCAATCTCTGCGAACAAATACAGTGGGTGAAAGGCTAGAACGCCGTGCATCATAATGGCGAAATGGACATTTGATACGTGCGCATCTGCTTAGTTCATTACAATGGCGAAAATATCCATGGAATACTTGACGTTCGCCACAAGTAGTTCATAGATACGAGAAAATGGCGAAAAGAGTAGAAATCGTGATTTGGCTCCTTGTCCTGTCTGTACTCTCCACCCGATCATTCGCGTACGAGATATAGATACGAATGGTTGAAAGAGAGCCCTGAGACCATTCTGAGTAGGGTAACGCTATCGGTGAGACTTTAGTGCAATTGTCATTCGTCTAAGCTTCGCGGTGCGGTTGTCTCTCTCATGTGGTAGATCAGAACGGCTCCGCGGAGATTAGACAAATAACAATTACACTAAAGGTAATGATACTATGGTTCCGGTCACCATGAGCGACACCCTAAATGATAGCGACATCGTAATTCTGAACAGTCTCCACTGGAAAGAGATTAAAACATAAATTAGCATGAAAGTTATTTGCATATGAGTATACTATAATTCGCAAAGAAGAGCAATCGAAAATCTTCTCATTCTTACAACACAATGTTGGTGCTTTCGGTCGTCTTATTCCTTCCTCTTCTCGTTGCTATTCTCTTCGGTCCCATCAAGGTTGGTTACAAAAAATGATTATAGCAACCTATCGATCAATCGATACCGAAACGGATTAGTGTAGTCTCTCATTCGATATAATAATCAGAACAACTGGCACATGACCGGGAGCAGTAGTCTCAAACTCTACCTGTTTCATAATCAACCGTAATACTCCAGGCTCTCGAGCATTCTGTCTTCGAAGTGCTCCTCAATCAGAGTCATGACCACCACATTGAAGTGTTCATCGTTTTCTGTAAGTTGTTGACCGCGACGCATAGTCTCACGCGTTGCGGGTGGGAGTTCCGAGGATCAAACAAAATATTGCAGCCACCGGTGCAGCCATCCTCATCGCCACCCTCTTCTTCGTCATGTGTACGCTCTGTTGCTGCTCGCCGCCAGAGATGTAGCTACCGTACTCTCATATCGATTAGCTGACTACCATAATCCCAAGACAATCGTTGTAGTACCACTCGTGCGATAGTGGAACGACCATCGGGATTGGGCTCTACAGTGACAAACACAACGGAGACGCGAACCAGAGCCGGCATGGAGAAGCATTGGGTCGGATTTCAGTGGATTTTGAGCCCTAGTTTTGAAATACACTCTCATCGGAAATTTACGGCCAAGATGGCCTCATTTCACAGCTATTGCTAAATAAAACAATGACGAAATTGCTTTATACCACAATTGCCGTGATTTTCAGTCCCAAATTGACCAGCGACGAGGACGTCGAGGAAGATGAATTATCTACAATAAGCCCCCTTTTCGTCTCGGGAACCAGAGACCGAGGCGACAACCTCCGAGAAGTTGATTCAGAAACGAAACTTGACGCAACTGAGCATTGCTAAAATTTGCGAATGAATGGATCTCAAAGCATACAGACACTACTAGGGATCGCATTATGGAACGTTATTGACAGCCGTTCATTCCTAGCCGTCTAATTTCATTCCTAGCGGTCGTCTCTCAATTCGCAAAGACGACCGCTCTGAGTGAGCTTAGACGACTAGAAATGAACGGCTGTCAATAACGTTCCATAATGCGATCCCTAGACACTAGTGTGGGCTCTCGGATACTATAGCCAAATGATTTTTCATTTCGCGTCTGCGTCTTTCATTGCCCGGTCGTATCAATCGCTCAGAGACGACCGCTAGGAATGAAGTGAGACAGCTTGTAC
>JACMIF010003331.1:0-14938 GCA_014805445.1 Diplogasteroides magnus
CCCGCAAGTGGCAGATCCACCCAATCCAGGGGGTTAAGAAATTCTGGTAGCGGTTAACCGCGAAAGGTTGCGGACTAGTCTGTAAAATGGAACTGCTAGTCTAAGGTTCCACTACAGCTGGCCTCAACAGGTGATGGCCGAGGTGAACACCTCCAATGCCTAATAACTTTACTTTTTAAACTTTTATAAAGTACATCTCGTAATGAGAACATACAACATAGAGCCTTGAAGAAGAACCTTACGCAGATGAAGTTTGGCTCAGCTGGTAACGGGCTGGTCTATGCTTTGGTTTTGCTCGGTTCGGATCCGTCCAAAAGCAGATTGTTTTTGCATTTTTACGAAGCAAAGATCTAAGAACAATGAGCGCAAGAGCATTAATAAAAGCTTCAGAAACTGTGCAATTCTCGTTTTTCGAAAGAAAATATTTATTTCATTATTTTGGTACGTGTTTTCTTATTGCGGCAGCTGTTTCTCGAAACGGGCAGCCAACTAGCTTAGAATGATCGCCTAATTTTTCTGATCATTATCATACTTTTGAAAAGTCTCAACGACCTCTCCATCGCCTAAAACAGAAGGTGAGACTGCGAGGGAATTATCAAATTCCCTCGCAGTCTCCCCCATTCTCGCAGTCTAGGAATGAATTCCCTTGACTGTTCAGTCTCGGGAATTATCTCATGCATAATTCCCAGGACTGAACAGTCTCCGACTGCGGAGTCTTCACAGTCTTTTGACTGTTCAGTCTCATTCAGTCGGGACTGATCAGCCAAATGCACAACCCTATTGAAAATGGTAAAACGAATGTAAGGAAAGAATAATCGCAAAACCTGCCAAATTCATAGTACCGCGAATTGTAAGAAAACGCAACAATGCCACAGCTAGATGGAATCGATAAAAGTAATGAGAAAATTGTTCACCTGTCACTCCAGGAAAGATTATATCAGCTGCCAATTGCAATATATTCATTGCACATATGCATTGCATTATCTACAACTGTCAATCAAATTCAGAACAACTGCCTGTGATTTGGGAAACATATCCTGCATTACAATTAATTTGAAGTGTTTTCGCGTCAGTGAAGTTGAGAGCATTTCAACCTGTTTATGGCCTTGTTTTGCGTAATGAATTTCAAGCTTATCTGGTAGGAAGTCGCTTTCGGGGCCGGACCCCGGCGAGGAAAATGGACCGCGAGATCCAACTGGGTAATGCAAAATGAAGAGAGCGCATGCGGGTACCCGGATCGAAATGGATGCTGCCCTTGTTTTCCTCACTTCACATTTGACTGCGAAGACATCATTCTCTTTCATATGCCGTGAACTTTTCGAATTTCTGCTTCATGGCGATTCACTATTCTTTTATAGATAGGTGAGGCGACAAATACCGAACTGCATTAACGGCTTGCATTTTCCCAGTTTCATAGGACGGAGTACTATGGCACTGTACAGGAGTATACTGTAGTGAATGAAGTGTATCAAGAAGACAGAGAATAAGTCCGATTGTCCCATTTAATACAGACCTTGGCGTGCTCGACGTTCGGATAATAATATTATAATTCCTTACAAAAAACGAAATAAAATCACCAATGGATCCATTAGGATCCGGGCATATGTGCATACATGCGTTCTCTTCATTATTCATTGTCCGTTTTGATCCGCCCAGCCTCTTTCATTCGAAGCCGTGTAACCCGGATCCAAAGCAAAACCATATATTTGGGATTATTTTATCAAATTTTCAATGCTAAGATCAATTTCACGCAGATTTAGTTGAAAGGTTGAGTGCTGTGCAGGTTGAGGCCCTGATCAGAGTCACAATGCTATCGGCCTATTCGCCTGTGCCATTCTTCCCTTTACTCGAACGTAGGTTTGTGCCAGAGAGGGGCACACATGCACAGGCACTATTGCACAACACTGCGTCAATAGGGAGGGGAAAGGAAGACTTTCATTCGTCCCTTTCTTCCTTTCCGGCGCGTCGAAAAGTGAGCGCTTCGCATTCCTAGTGGTCAAATGCGAAGCGCTTCGCTTTTGACAGCGCGGAAAGCGAAGCGCTTCGTATTTATTTTGAACATATGCCACTGCTGTGATGTAAATGTTTGACAAGGCATTTTAGCAGTGCTTAGCGAAATCAAAGCGCAAAAATAAATATATAGACTGCAAATGGCTTAAAAAATTTTTTTTTGTCTCACCTAATTTTGATACCGTAATCCGGGTAATTTTTAAATCACTGACAAGCAACCTGCACCTAAATTGCTAATACACCATCTTTGTAAAATACGAAACGCTTCGCATTTCGCATGCGAAAAGCGAAGCGCTTCGCATTTGGCAGCTAGGAATGAGGACCGCTCACTATTTGCGCTGCGTGGAATGAAAACGCTATTAGCGCTTCGCTTTTGTTCTTCCTTTCCCAACCCTATGCGTCATCCCTTCCCATTCACCCACCAATGCCGTTTCCCAAGTCACCCCTCTTCTTTACCAGCTCGGATTTTGCCTTCTATGCGTTTTCTATTTTACATGATCGATATCGCTATGAATTCTTTTCCTCACCCTTCTCTATTGACAGCGTTACTCACGACACACTTTTCGCCCACTTTCAAAATCATTTCATTTTCAGAGCATGGACGGTTCCAGTCGAGAAAACATAGTCACGATTAGAACGCGGAAGGTGATGTCGAATCGTCTGCTTGGGAGAAAACAAATGATTCGTATTTGCTCTTTTTGAGTTTCTTGCTTGACTGTCCACGAACGGCCACTGTGGTTATAGAAGAGAGATAGTGAACTGATGAACCATTTCATTATCGAGAGAACCGCAGCTAGTAATCCAACATTCTTCCCCTGCAACAAAGACAGAAAACATACACACTGATTTATTATCTACTCATAACTATTCTTCAGGTAGTGGACATCGTCCATCCTGGCCAGGCATCTGTACCGGTCTACGTTGTGAAGGAGAAGATAGCAGAGATGTACAAGACTGACGTTGACCATGTCGTCGGCTACGGATTCCGACAACATTTCGGTGGAGGAAGGAGTACGGGATTTGCTTTGATCTACGACTCCATGGATCACGTCAAGAAATTCGAGCCGAAATATCGACTGGACAAGGTTTTATTTCTCTGTTTTTTTAGTATTAGTTGTTTGGTTTGTCTTGACTGTATCAAAAAATTCCACAGTTTCAAAAATAGCGACAAATAACTACTGGCATAACGAAAACTATGATTCGTAGTATGGTTGGCAGTTTGACAAGGTTTTCGGATATGTTTCACATATATTGAATTTATAAGAGCTGTGAAACATATCCGAAAACCTAGTCAAACTGCCAACCTTAATTCGTAGATAAAATATAATATATAGCTCCAATTTTCATCAGATCTTGACTAGGGTTTCCAATTCGATAATAAAGTGCATTTATCATTCCTCTAATCCACTCGAGGCGGTTATCTAAGAGTCTTTACCTTCGGTAGGCAACAGATCCGCGGAATTTAGACGAATAAGAAATGGGCTTTACAACCGATTTAGAAACTCTAATGTTGACTAGTTACAATTTTCATTCTTTCAGAACGGAATCGCCGACCATTTCAAAATTCGCCGCAGTCGGCGAAAAGTGTACAAATGGAGAAAGATAAGATCATTCGGGACCCCCATGGTCGGAGAAAGGAAAGCGGAGAAGGTTCATTTTGTTCTATCATTGACACCAACATAGACAAGCGATTTTACTATCGGAGAAGCTACCGAAAAAATGCTCCTTTATCGTCTCTCTACTCAATTTGGCTTGTTATCTGTGATGAGCGAGAGAGAATAAGTTATTTACGCCAAGAGACTGAAAAGTTACAACTATCTTGTTTACAAAAAAGGCCCCAAATCGATAGGGAGGAATGACAGGAAAAAAGTCTTATTTTCAGCCACTTCCTCAACATGAGGGAACGAGTCATCCGCATGCACATCAATCCAGAAGACCACAGATTGAGCAGTGATGTTGCTGAGATATTATCTATTTGTTTCTCTGATTATCACATTAATAAACAAATAAATAAAACAAAAAAATTGCTGAAAGAGTGCGAAGGCAGCTAACGAACGATAAGATGTATACTATGGTGGGTGGAAAAGGAATACATTAGTAGGGACGACTTATGGACTGACTTTTGTCTGTGCTCTCGTTCGACCGGTCGTCTATGATGAGCGAGATAGAATGATTCACTGGAGCGCACGGACGAAAAATGGTCCATAGGTCGTTCCCTATACATGAGGAATTCATAGGAAAATGTCTGACCGATCCAACGAAAAAGAGTTAGGAAATGACCGCACTCTCATTCCTAGTTATCTCTTCTACGTAGCAAGATCGGTAACAGAAATTTCCACTTCCTCCCATCCTAATGTATACTGATAGTGAAATATAAGAATGGGGTATGAAAAACTTCTATGAATGTTTTCTTTGGGGTAAGTAGTCCGAGAAGACACATTGAATTGTCAGTTGATGTACGAAAGGCTCTTCATCCACAGGGAAAGGAGCCAGAATCAGAGCAATTACTCTAGCTGTCACTGAATGAGGACCCTATCTTCCTCATTCTCGGCTCGTCATCATTGGCAGTTCCTCACACCTCTACCTTTGGGGGACTACCGCTACCCTTGTCTCCATTACTAGTCGACGAAATATTTACTGCACTTGTTTCTGGTTATACTATCAAATGCGAATCTCTTTGTAGTTCAAACATACCTTGACATGTCTCGAACACTTCCATCAGCTTCATCTCTGCGTTCTTCCGAACGTTCGTGAAATCACAGACCTTTTCAAATCGTGCACTTGACGCACCAAGCTTAATTCTATTCGCTTTCCTCTCATAGCCGTTGTATGTGGATCGCACACTGAGGTTCCCCTCGAAAAGCTTCATCGCGATTGCTGTAGCATCTACTCAGCCGGACACAACGAGTGTGGACCCTGTGTCATCATAAGCCCAGTGCATGCCATATTGAAAGGCGTACGCTACTCTATGAGACTTTGCTACTGGCCAAACCTCAACACCTAATTAGGCACCAGGCATGTTTTGAATCTGGTTAACATTTTGTGCCGGCGTGAGTGACGGAGAGATTGCAATAGTGAGAGAGAGAAGAGGGCAGATTGTGCTTGTTTGCATACTTTGCATCATTGTGGTTTTGTGCTACGTGCAGTGTACGTATAATGTACCCGACGCGATATGATAGCACCGCGAGGAAATAAAAATGGCGAAAATATACTGCTCCCCTCATTCCTTTCAAACGTCTTTCACCCTCACATTCGCTCATGAATGGTACAGAGGAGGGATTCTAAAACGGTAATAAGGTGCATTTATCTTTCACCTAATTTCCGCCGAACTGCTGCCTCCACGTTAGATATACAACCGTTCAGATCGGATTATATGAATGAGAAATGCACTTTACTAACGATTTAGAAAGCCTCGTCCAGAATAGAGAGGGCGGTCCATGCAATTCTAACCTCCCCCTTCTCTCGCGAGCGGTCGTCTCTGACAAAGTTATAGACAACTGCTCGGGGGAGAATGGGGAGGTTGGAATTGGATGGACCGCCCACACTAGTGCAGAATTTAGAGTAGGCGACGCTGATCGTGAATTCAACCTTCCTTTCTCAGAGAGAGTTCCTCCTCGACCGCCTTTGCCTCAATATTTCTGTTCCTTTCTGTGGTTCCATGAAACGTCGTAACATTCTCGTGTTGAGCATATAATCACGGAATGAAACATGCCTATAGTAAATGGAC
The DNA here is from genome assembly GCA_014805445.1 of Diplogasteroides magnus. Lineage (NCBI taxonomy): Eukaryota > Metazoa > Nematoda > Chromadorea > Rhabditida > Diplogasteroididae > Diplogasteroides > Diplogasteroides magnus. The sequence goes on from JACMIF010003331.1 coordinate 5,738, forward strand.
GTTTCTTCCCAACCCCGTTATAATCACACCATGATGTTGTTGTTCTTGGATTGATGTCGTGGCTTATAGGCGAAAGATCAAACACATCGCGTTCTTGTTTCAACTTTTTTTTATTTTCCAGGACGTGTTTCATACTCCGACAATATAACTATTCCTTAGGAATGTGAAACAAAACCTAGTAGGGTGGACAAAACAAGCACATTCGCAGGACTTGTATCATTCCGAGCGGTGGGACCGCTCTTACGCAAGTCCTGCCTAAGAATGAACTCTTAGGCAAGTCCTGCGTACGGTTTCGCCCATATTTGTCAACAAAAAGCGCTGAGAATGATTAAATTTCGCCTAATAATATATTCTTGACGCTATTGGTGTTAGTCAGAATACAGATATTGGGCTAGAAAATATTTTGAGCAAAACTATTTAATTTTGCTTTCACCATGACAGATTCAGAGAACACCCATCAAATCATAGTAATCGCTATGAAAATTGTTTCTCATCATTTCCTAAACATGTCTTTGCTACCCAGGCGCATAATGCAAAGGAGGTTCATTTAATCACGCCCCTTTGTTTATGTATGAAAAAATTTCTAAGTCCTCCTATTACTACTGCGCAGGGCACTAGACGCTACCTACTTTCCCAAAATTACGACTGTGGGTGGGGTTACCGACAATCATTACAAAAAACTATGTTTGTTTATGATTTTGATTGCTCTGATTCTCTTTAAACCGTATTACAAGCAAAAATCCTTACGCAGGACTTGCCTAAGAGTGACCGCTTACGCAGGACTTGCGTAAGGAATGACCGCTACCCCCAGCTTAAGTAAGCAGAATGCCTTGCTTTGTCCACCCTAGAACCTAGTCATTCTGCCATCACAGCTCTTTTCAGGGTTGGCAGAATGACTAAAATAGTACATTGCGTCTCTATGTTCCCCATTGTGCGGTCTTTCCTATGCGTCAGACACGACCGCACGATGGAGAAGAATGAGAGACGTTTAGTCATTCTGCCAACCATAACTGAATTGCATTTGGTTAAGATGGAAGAAGTTGATGTGATTGTGGTGGGTGCAGGACTGTCTGGTCTCACAACTGCAAGGACTCTTCTACAGAACAAACCCCATCTCAAGGTATATTTCTGCAATTGGAGTTCGAGATCAATTATGTTTCACTGACCACTATGTCTCAAGAGTTACAGCTTCCGTGAACCATAATCGACCTCAAATTCAAAGTGCCAAACCTTGTCTCTGTCCCTGGACTTGATTCCATTCGAGTTGCTGGTACTGGAGGGGAAAGATCGAGTGGGAGGGAGAACGCTCACTGTCGATATGAAAGCGGCCAATAAGAAAATGGATAAATTCGATCTCGGAGGTACGCTCAGTTTTATTGTGTTTGTTCCTAGGTACAGTATCTCCACTATGGGTGGCAGATTAACTACTTTATGGGTTATGTCTCACAGAAAGTAATTTCTTGAAACTGTACAGCATCCTTGAGACCTAACCCATAAGGTAGCCAAACTGCCAACCATAATCCCTAATCAGGTCAGTGGATAGGAAATACACAGCATGAGATGGTCGCTCTACTCAAGGAACTCGACATTGAGTTGTATGAACAGTACGAACAAGACATGAAGTTGGAACAAATGGGGAATGAGAAAGTTAGATCATTCTCTGCCAGCCTGCCAATATTCACTGCAGGGTGAGAATTAGAGATCGCATTATGAAACGTTATTGACAGCCGTTAATTTCTAGTCATCTATCTAACTTCTTTTCAGCGGTCGTCACTGCAAAATGAGATACAACAGCTAGGAATGAAGTTAGACCGCTTGAAATGAACGGCTTACAATAACGTTCCATTAGGCGATCCCTGGTGAGAATTGAGATTTGTGGTTAGCATGTTGACCATTTTATGGGTTATTTATCAATGCTGCTAAATATTTGTCATATACCCCTCTGTGAAACATGACCCATAAGGCAGTCACACTGCCATACATAGTGAGAACACTGTATTGTCCGAGGCATGTCATTATGCATTTCAGTTCACTCGGTATTTACCAAGTTTTCGATCTCATAAAGTGCATATTTCAACAGCAAAGACTGACTGACAAGGTGTTTCCCTCTCATTAAATCGAGATAAGAGCAGGATTAAGGTGAATGTTCTGAATGCATTTAAATGGGAGGGAGCTGCATGGGCCGACGCTCAATCGGTAACTCCATCGATTTGTAAATATTGACAGTTTGGCTACTTATATGACCGCTGTGATAAATAGCCCATAAAAAGTCAAACTGCCAACCATATTCATCACTCAACCACCGCCATCTTCTCCTCCCTTCAGGTCTCCTCGTGGGCATCATCAACTGCATGGACTCGAGCGGGCAAAGATACTTTCGATATTACAACCCGGGTTCTGTACGGAGCGGAGAGCAACAGGTGGAAAAGAGAGTGAAGGAAATGGGAGGAGAGGAATATTAGTCATCTCAACGGAACTGTCTCTGAGAACCTCATTTTACTATAATAGTACAGAAGAAACGTATCTAAACTCACTGGTGTAGGACATAAAAAACGAAAATTATAAGGGTGACAGTCGGTGAAAAGCGTAATGAACGTTCCGTTAGGATGCACATTACAGCATATCACTCCTCTATCATCTTGTCTACTGCAAAAGTGCAGGCTCATTCCTTGATTTGTTAGAGGCAACGGGTGATGGAGCACAGCGATACAAGATAAAAGTGAGTACAAGCGGAATATGGCTGGCGCAGAATGACTACTTTATGTGTTATGTGCTACATCATAGGATATATCTTCTAATATATACTAGCCGTGAAACATAACTCATAAAATAGTCGAATTATGCAATCATAAGATGGAATGTTGTGGAGAGAAAGAGGCATTGAAGGGAGGCGCTCAACAGATCAGCTTGAAGCTGTCCGAAGGACTGGGAGACATGGTATGGTAGAAGATGGATGGAATGACCATCATAAAAGATCTTTAGTTGCGATTGAGCACGGAAGTGAAAGAAGTGGAAACAAGTGATGAGGGAACGACAGTGGTGGTGACAAATGACGGAAGAGTAGAGGGAAACAGTGAAGGTTGAATACATGAAGATGTTCAGAAGATGAAGTGCAAAAGACTGGTCCTTGCAATTCCGCCCAGTCAGTGTGCATTCATATCCTTCTCTCCTGCACTTTCAACACTCAAAAATAGACTATTCAAGAATGCCACAACTGTAAGTCCCTTCTGGGGTGACCAAATCGGTCGTAAGTGCAATTATCACTCTCCAGCTCCACTCGTAGAGGAAATCGCTAACAGTAAGAGGGGATTAGAATGTGAAATGTACTTTGCTATCGCGTTGGAATACTTAGCTCCCCTCCACCGTCTCATCTCAAGTCCTCATTCAGGGTCACGCAATCAAGTTCATCATCACGTACGAGACGGCATTCTGGAGAGAAGAAGGCAAGTCAGGAGAGATTGTATCAACGGGAAGGACAATTATTCCTGGAGAGGTTCCGTTTCTTTCTTTTCCTGTCCATTATGGTTGCTATATATTTGAAGATATGCCCACTGTGAAGGATAACACATAAAGTAGTCAAGACGCCGCCTATAATCTCTTACCCTGCAGGTTCTTCCCATTGTGTGTGCATTTGATGCCACATCATCAAATGGAAGTCCCGCGGTCGTTGGATTCGTCCATACGGAGCTTCATGACATCGGAAGAAAGGAACGATTCGATGCCGTTATCAGAGTCTGTCTACTATGTACTACAGTATCCAACTCAGTAATTTCCCTTCAGGACCTTGTGCGATTTCTGGGAGTCAAAGCTCGGACGGAGATCGTTGCATTTGAGGAGAAGAATTGGGGAGAGGAGCCGTTGAATGGAGGCTGCCCAGTGGACATCATTACACCGGGAAATATGGATGCGTACATGTCGATAAGGGACATACACTATGGGTAGGAAAAAATTGAGAGAAGGTACCTTATCTTATATTCAGAGTTCACTTTGCCGGCACGGAAACTGCTACAGAATGGATGGGATACATGAATGGAGCTGTGGAATCGGGAAAGAGGGCTGCCAATGAGGTACTGTACAAGGAAGGGTGCTGCTATACACAGCGTGCCGAAGCCTCAGAATACAGACTATTGCATCGCATGAATATCGCGCACACGCGAGAAACCGCGACGCGTTCCATGATGACTTCAATGGGACGCGTCGTGGTTTCACGCGTGTGCGCGAAATTCATGAGCTGCAATATTATGTATTTTCACGTTCCGGCACGCTGTGCAGTAACCTGTGTCTTGCAGGTTCTGCATGTTCTCGGAGAAAGAGATCTCGTGGATCAAAAGTATATGGTATGTGTCCGCCCGATGAGATTACGGTATCATTCATGATTTGAGAGAGGAAGTCAGTTCTCTGTTGATTATGTTCGTCCATTGCTTCCAAGTGGGCACTACAGAGAGGTGAGTATGATTGTAGTTTGACAACTTTATGGGTTATGTTTCACAGAGGGTATGTCTGTAAATAAACAACAGACATGAAACATAACCAAAAGGGTAGTAATACTGCCAACTGTTGTGGTGAGACTTCTTCTGCCCTCCACATTATAATTGTGAAACCGTGTGCGCTCCTTAGTTTTTTGACCGACTGAGCTATCTCATTTTTACACACTGTTTCGTCGTATCTCATGGCCACCTAGGCTGTTTTATTAGCATATGTTTCACCTGGACTATTAATGGGAAAATCAGTTACAGTTCTTCAGATGACTAATAACTCTTCTACTCTTTCAGTCACTTTCTCCATGGGTTGGACGTTCCTTTTTCCTTGCCACTCTTCTCGTCGGAATCTATGCAGTCAACAAGAAATACGACCTTTCGAGGTGATTCGATCCAAAGGTAGAGAAAAAGTGTATGTCTTCAGATTCCTTCATCCAGTTGAGTCAATGTTCCGTTCGTGGACTGGACACAATTGACCTCTTGATCAAATGATAATATCCGTTTCTTTCATTAACGACTAGTTACTGCTCTCATTTGCCGATTTTCGTGTTTGTAACTTTTCTTGCAAAACCACTAGTGCCTTGTTTCCCTTGCGGCGAAGCATTGTGAACAATGATGTATGAAAAACATTTTATTGGTGTGTTCATATGGGTAAGTGCTCCCAGAGTACACATTGAACAGTCGATGTACGAAAGTCCCTTCATCTACGGGGAAATTGACACTCAACGAGAGCGAAGGACACGGAACACAAGGGCTGTGTATGCAATGCAGTACACGAGACAAGTGTAGAGAATCATGATGAGAAGATCTCCAATGAGAAAAAATCCCTTGTGTAAATTCTTGTATTTTGTTAAGAAATTTTCAATTTAGTTGGATTTTTCGTTCAACTCGAGTTTTATCCAGATTGACCAATTGCGCTGCAGAAAATTCACTCTGAATTGACCACAAACAGCACAGACAAATTTAAAAATATACTGTTCTCCTAGTAAACAGTTTTAAAAATTTCTCGAAATTTCTTAATTTCTTGGGATTTGTTATTGTTTATTTTCTGTGTCATAAGACTAAGAGAAAATTTATTGGAGATCTTTTCTTGTCCCTGCCCTGAACCGAATATAACTGTAGTCCACATTCAGTACAGGGATACAGCATAAATAGTTGACTACTGGATTTGAGATTACGGTACATTTGGAGCAAGTTTATGAGACATCCATATTTGTACCTTAATTCGTCCTAGCTCAGTCAGACAATATGTAGCCAACGGAACGACCGATAACTGTGAATTTCAAATCTCAATCGCTCAAATCTCAATCTTCGCGGAGTTATAACGGAAATTGTGGAATCGGCCAAAAAATATACAACGTGTAATTTGGACATTCTGCTTCTTCCAGCTGCTCAGACATGCGAACAATCACTGTTGATCCCTTGGCCAAAAAATAACCTATGCTCAAAAGTTGTTCAAAAGTACTTCCGAGGAACAAAACATCAAGCTACATATGACGTCACGAAGTTGACCGCCCCCCTCGAAAGGTCGAATCATTCAAATCAAATCATTACTCCCTCAAATAGCACATTGCCTATAAGCTTTAGGTTGGCACGCATATTTGTAGTATCAACCTTTCAATTCGATTATCTCTGTACAAACTTATAATGCCTTCTGGCAACAATTATCACAGACTCCCACGTAATATCTCACTAGTTGCTATACTCACCTGCTTCTGCTTCAGTAATGAGTGAAGGAGCGATTTTTCGAAATTGGTCGACTCGCGCGCATTTCACCCCATCTACGGCATATTCGTCCTAGCTCACTCAGTAGAGCTACCTCAAAAGTATCAACAGACAAAATGTAGCTAACATAACATTCGATGACTGTGAATTTTCAAACCATAAAGTGTCCTCCTATAGTTGTTTTACTAGCTCACATATCGTGGGACATTCTATTGGGAATCTACATAATTGTGGTAAGAAGTTATTTCAACATTGTACCGAGATAATCGAATTGAAATATCGAGACTACACGGTATACGTGCGAACTTAATATACATACTTCCGGATTAGTTATCGTTTCGGCATGTTGACATCCTGGTCTTGCGATTGCAAAACATCCTATTTATGCTTTTTGTATCCAGCTTTCTGTAATACCTCCATGGTGGTATGACTACTTTATGGGCTACGTTTCAAGGCTACTATATATTTGAATATATGCCCTCGTTGAAACTTAACCCATAAAGTAGTCAAACAGCCAACCATCTATATTTTGGCCCTTCTGCTCTGTGCTTAATAACGCCCTTCACAAAACAACTTCGGATGAGTTGTGTCCTTCACTGATTTTGCTTTCGCACGATAGACACATCCGCAGAAAATGATTGATTGTTCTCAAATCGAAATGTTTTTATTCCGAAAAAATCAATTAATCATCCGTTCAAAGACCATATGTTCGTCCATAACACGTTAAGAATCGGATTCAAGGCTTCTGCTACAATGTTCTTCAACGACGTTATTTTCATCATTCAAGCCATCTACACCATTCCACTGTGCTTGCTGTTCGTGCTCGAACTGACTGTCATCATCCGAGTTCGTCCTTCATTCCGATTGACTGACTATTATGCAACGAATTTTAAGAACTGGAGCAGGGACGAATATCGCACTTCCTTCTACAAGTTCTTTGTTCTTGGGAGTATTGTGGTAAAGCCAAATTGTTTCTCATCATTAGCGAAGCTAATGAAAATTGGGCACTTTCCACAATCGTTTGAGGTAGTCTTTCTATATTAACACAAAGACTGATCGGTTTCTGCTCAATAAGGTTGGATGAATGATTACGTATTGGGTTATACTTCACAATAAGTATCTTATCAAGTATACCATAGTATCGAAACATATGGCAACAAAAATTAACTCCCAACAATACTGCACAACGTCTGTACTTGCGAGGTTCTTTGAATGTTCGAGCGTTTAGGACTAGGGTGGTTAGTTGAGGAAATTTCTCTGGCCAATCTTGATTGAAGATATAAGTAGGAATGAGAATGCGGTCATTCGTACCTCCTGCCTCTCTCATTTTTTACCTCTCTTTCACTGAACCGATCATACATTTTCATATGAATACCTGCCTTATTTCTCATCTGCCCACTCTATTCAGGACCTAATCAACGTTGCCAATGCCGTATATATATTCCGAATGCCCCTCGTGCCTATGCTCAATAATGGTTTCGGAGTAGTGGACCGTTCATCATGGATTACATTCTCAATCGGGTATGTTTTCAGTCCCTCTTCCCAGATGACTACTCTATGGGTTATATTTCATAGAACTTATATCTTCAAATATATGATAGCATTGAAATATATGCGAAAAGGTATTGCCAAACGTAGTGTGCCTAAATCGTACATGGTGACCAGCCACCAGTAAGTGCAGAATTTCAGGATTTCCTTTTATCTCCCCGCTGCACAAGAGTTGGTTAATGTCGCCATAGCACTAAATCGATACACTGCCATATTTTTCAATGTGTCACACGAAAAGGTAAGACATAGATAGATAGATAGATATTTATACGCATTTGAGACAATTAAACTCAAAACGTGGTGCAGTAAATTATTAAGAAGAATGAGACAAGGAAATGCATACGTGATCTATACAAATAAATAGTCATTTGATGTTGTTCGATGAATCTATGACACTTGATTTGAGCAAGAGAGCTTGCGTTAGATGGAATTTCAATGATCCGTAATACTGAATTTTGTCAGATCTGGCGCTACCTCACACCCATTGCCTTCCTCATAGCTCTCGTTCTTCCCGCCACTACTTACTTCTTCGAGTTCATGATCATTACTTACTTCATTCCCATTCCCATTGGAAACTACACCATTTACATCCCACAACAAGATGTTACTGCATTTCCAAATGTGAGACTGCTGCTATACACAGTACGCTCGTTATGTTTTTGACCGACTGTGTCTCACCGACAGTATTTTTCGCACTAGTTCGTCGTTTCCCCGACTGTTATTCATGATTTTTAATATGTTTCAAGCGCTATATAACGATGATATCCGTCAGCTAAATAGTTTTCTCGAAAGTACAATTTGAAAAAAGGAGAAGAAAAGGGCATGTTGTTGTAGGTGAAAGGTGGACTCATAGCGGTCCTCTACGTTTTCATCGGAAGTCTTATTTCACTAATACTTTACACAGCGACTGCGTTCAAACTGCGATCGAATGCAAAGCTCTGGAAGGTGTAAAAATTCAATCGATATTTCATGTCCAGTTATAAGTATAAAAATATAATCTGTTTGCAGAACAGTATACATCGCCGACTGTTCTATTATGGATTTACAGTATTCTTGTTCAACACTCCCGGCGCGATTGTGCAGGTTTATTAATAGATATTGTTATTTATTTATTATATATCCATTTGCAATAAGGGCGGGGAAGGGGGCATGCAGGGATCTTCTTGCAGTGTTAGCCCAAAACTTTCTAGTAACAAATGGTTTTAAGATAATGATTTTGCTTTCATAAGTTGATGAAACTCAGGGGTTTATGATCACTGTCGAAACCGGAAGCAATACAGATTTGCTACAAGTTCTGATGTTTGCTATGCCATTCATGGTTGACCTCAAAAGTGAGTCTACTATTCTTTAAATATTAGGTTGTTGCATAAGTCTTGTCACATTGGTTCATTAGGTGGTGTTTGCTAGCGAGGAACTCGTTTTAGGTATGGTCACCTATGTCATCATGGAC
>JACMIF010003332.1:0-11934 GCA_014805445.1 Diplogasteroides magnus
CGACGCAATGGGTATATTTTAAGGCGATGCGCAGCAAATAGTGTGTCGCATTCGGCTATTTATTGACAGCAGTCCTTTTCTAATCGTCTAAATTCATTCACATTTATCAGTGTGAGGGACAACGGCTTGGGAGAGGTTAAGAGGGCCACAAATGCCTCAAGGAACGCGTTTAATGGGGTTTGGACATGACTAGTTGAGTATTTTCGCCGTCTATTCTCTCGCCCGAGGAGTGGTCTCTCGGTTTTTGGACTCCCATAGGGCTTCTGATCGAGCATTCCGTTCAAAGTTTGAACTTCAAACTTTGTTTGTAGCTAATTTGAGCCATGAAATTGCGACCTCTCCGAGAATCGTACGAGCTTGAAACATGCCCACTGATATTTGGAATGGAACCGATTATTCATACCTTCTCTTGTCTTTGTTCTCCTTTATTTATGTGAGGGACAACGGCTCCGGAGAGGTTGAGAGGTACAGAATTGCCTCGAGGAACGCGTTTAATGGGTTTTGGACATGACTAGTTGAGTAGTTTCGCCGTCTGTTCTCTCGCCCGAGGAGTGGTCCCTCAGTCGGTCAGCGTAATGGTTCAAACTGATAAGAAGAAACCATTTCAAAGCAAATTTGCTGGCACGATAAACATAATTGGCCATGCCGCTGGCACCACTCCTCCTTCTCTGCCTAGGTAAATGGAATTTATAATTAAAATTTAATGCCAAAGGATTGAGCATATTATTGGTCGTTTGCACTTTATCTAGGCATGCAACAGCGTGTTTAATAATGAACTTCGGTACCCTTTCACAATCTGTGCAAGTCAACACCGATAATAGAAAATGAAGTTGTCTATAAAGAAGAATGTGACCTGATCCCATGTAGAAAGTTGCGCCCTTCGTGAAAAATAACTAATTTCGCATACTTTCTGCCAAGCCAATTGGACGGACATCCTTTCGCTCACCAACTGCGGGCAGTCCTTTCCGTCCACAATCTTCAGCTTGCCTCCATCCATACAGACAGACTTGTACGTGTACTGGCTGTCTCTTCCGGGCTCATCCGATGCATAGGAGCTGCCTAGTAGACCTGGAAACCAGCATTTTGTCATAACATCATCATTTGTGGCGGCATGGCCGAGTGGTGTAAGGCGCTGCTTGCCATTCGAAGGGTCACGAGTTCGACCCCCTGCCCAGGCGAACCAAGCCTTCCATCCCTCCGGGGCGGTAGATTGGTAGTAACAAAGGTTACGAAAGGTAACGTACCCAGAAGCAATTTGGACAAGCAGGGTTACGTAGTCCTTCTAGCAGCCGGCCTTACCGGTGGGCCCCACCTAGCGTTATCGCTTGACGTGGTAGAACCTTTACCTTTACCTTTTGTGACACATTATGCCAGAAGAGCGGAGCGAATTTTCGAATGTGCTTCAGAAGGTCAAGTAAAGTACTCACTCTCCTCAATAAACGTGAAGATGGATTTTGAAAGAGAAATTTTGTATACCGTTCTATGCACGGCAGTCGTTCTGATCATCAGTTGAACGAGTAAAAGCATGAATCTCTTCTTATGTTATCTCAAGGGCTAACGCCCAGGCTCTCGATCAAATGCTAGTTCAGTTAAGACGCATTTTGTCTATGGGTCGAGGAGGGGCAGACCATGATACCGGGTTCATGGTGTGAAAAATGAAAAAAAATTACCACTTAGGGGTCCAAGTGTCATATATCACTGTCAACGCCCCGCATCGCGTTGATCAAGAAAAAATAGTTCTTACAGCTACGCATGCGAAGAGCACCAAGTTTCGGTGGAACAAACAAGTCTAGCATCCAAAATTAGGAGTGATCAGGCAACTTTGACCTCAAATTCCCAAAAAACGCATGATTGAATATTTTTCTTAAAAATATATGTTGTGTAGAATTGCATTGGGTTTCATATTCTAGGTTGCCTATCTTGAGGAGATTTTTCTTGGTAATAGAATAATGGGAAATGTTTGAACATAAATGGGATAAATTCACTACAACAAAGAAACATATATAATTACTGATCTTATTTGGCTTAGAGGTGAAAAGTTCTGGGGACTATTTTGTAGCTGACATCGCGAGCTTTAAGCATATCTGTTCAGTTTCTCTTTATCTTCACTTTGAAGGAAGTTATGATGATCTGCGCATGAACGGTGCCCAACGGTGGAAGGGGGTCAAATATGTGAACATACCATTTTCGATATCGGTGGTACGGAAATTCGATGTTAGCTAGTGGGCGTTGGGTGGCCCTTAGTATATAGCATGGGATAAGCGAGGAACTGGCTTACAGACTCCGCACTAATGAGACGAAACATACGGTTTTCCGATGTGGCAACACCAAAAACGCGCTTTGGAGTAGAGTTATGAACTCGACTCCGGAAATCATTTTTGCAGAACTCGACGAGTGGAGCAAGAATATAGTTTCGCCAGCCCTGTAGCTTCACTTTGAACGAAGTTATGACCTTCCAAACTTTTGACATGAATCCGGATCCGGAACCGTGAATTAGGTCCGGATCCGCTTCTCGCAGATGTCGATCACTTACGGTCACCAGTGGTACATACCCATCAAGTTTCACGGTTCTAGCTACATTTTGAGATTTCTGGTCAGCCCACAGTGGAGTGGTCCTCGACCCTTGGACCAAATGCGTCTTAAATTTCAAGTCAGCGATGAATCCATCTCTCTGTATTTTTCAAGAGAACAAATTATATTTTGCCGTTATGAGTAGTGAAAGGATAGAGGCGGAAGGTCCAAAGTTAGGAAATTTTCATTAGAAAGCTCATTCGAGTTATATTTCGGTAGCGATTAGTGAAGGCAGAATGAGTGGGAGAAGTGCATTCCATCTCTCTGCGCCTCGATCAATCGGTCATGTCTGGTGCATAGATACGACCGGTGGAACGAGACATAGAGACATGGAATGCACTTCTCCCACTCATTCTGCCTTCACTAGTAGCCATGCCATACTTACGTGAACAACTCCTTCCATTGCCGTGATATCCGTAGAGACAACTTTGATCAGTAGTAGCAGTCCAAAAATATATTTAAAAGTTTGTTTATGATTTCAATTGATCTCAAGCCTGTTCATCCCCTCCCATCTCACCATACACTTCCTGTTCAATCTCCTCCTCTTCCTCCTCTTCATCATCATTCACCTCCTGTGGCATCTCTTGTTCGAGGAACTGTTTCGTCTCCTGAATTTTTAACATGAACAAAAATTTCAAAATTGGCGTCATGGGTCACCCATTTCACTCGGCTCTCATGTCTCATTGCAAAGCCACGTGATGTACGTTGCTTGTATAGAAAAAATATTATGCGTCCTATCTGAACTGTTATTCCTAGTACGCGCCTCAGCCCTGGATGCCACCCTGGTCTATCACTTTTACGTGCTATTTCGTCGTTGCGGAATATGTTTCAGCGGGAAGATATATAGACTATAGGAACAGTTCATAATACGTCTTACGGAGCACTTTTTTATTAGTAGTTCATTATAATAAAGATGCCGTGGCATTACTGAATAGAGATAACAAATCAATTTTGAATCTATGCCGCTGTTGATCAGGATTTTCTGTCACTGCAACTGAGTCTTGTTTAGAATAACTGCCGTGATAGACAGATGTATAATATAATTTTTTTTAAAAAATTATAATATAAACGCACGGGCGCATACACACATCACACATCCTTCATCATCATGAATGAGTTGGCTGTTGACGGGACATTCTCCATCTGGGTACGGGTTGGGACGGCAATCTGGAATGGTTTTTAAATCTTGAGTTGAAATCCGCATGTTTTAAGAACTCCGATCTCATCTCGAGCCGAATCCGCGTAGTAGACATTCCGGAAATATTGATTCCCTTGTTCACCAAATTACAGACAGGAATACTGTATCTGAACAACGGAAGGTGTAGTAAAATATCAGAAACAACTGTGCATGTTCGTTCTGTATTCCCCAAGCTGCGTATTAAGTTAACTCGGCCAGCGAGCTAATCGATTAAGTAAAATCTTAAATAATCTCAAACAAGTAAAATCTCAAATAATAATCTTCTCACCAACTGGCGTGCATTGTTGATATCCATCTCCCACTGAACCAGGCCTGCACATACAGATGTGTGTGTTACTGAAGTGGTGAGGAATACGAAACGTCGTCTACAATATCCTCACTGTTCTCTGTCGTGCACACACTGGGCGTTTGCGTGGCAGAGACGCGGATTCTCACGGCACGTCGAGACGGGAGCGTTGGGGACACACACGAAACTCCGTCGTCGGTGAAACCTATTACATTTTCGTTCATATAAAATTGAAGTCACCGGTCGGTATTTCTTTTCATTTTAAGTATTAATGTTGGTTCTGAAACTTTCCCGACAAATACTTTGTCAGGGACTCAAGAATAGAGTATTCGAATAATGTACGTTTCATGACATCTATAATAACCGGATCAGTTTTCGATACTTGATTTGTTTGACGAACCGAAGGCCCGAAAAAATAAATGAAATCTCTCACCCTGTACACATTTGCATACGTAAGCCCTCTCTTGTTGTCCGTACACGCACTCCGCGTTCTGAGCACAAGACGCGCGGTCGGTAGGGCTGCACTTGTCTGCAAAAAACCGAATTGGTCATCTGCGGGATCCGAACCGTGGTCTTCAGTTCCTCAGGGTAGACTACAACCACTAGGCCAACCCTACCAGCGAAGACGCATGAGATGACGCCGTCGCCGTCGTATCCAGGGAGACACTCGCAGATGTAGCCACCGCTGACGTCATCAGACACACAGTGGCCGTTGGAGTGGCAGTCAGAGGTGTCACGACAGTAGTGGGCACGATCTTCTGAATGAACAGGGCTGACACAAGTGCATAATACGTGAAAGATATAGAGAAACAAATAGAGGACATACTGATTGTTTAAATGTCTTTCCAAAGATATTCACTAGATGAATCTTACTTGAGTAGGAATTTTAATAACAATATTATCGTTCTCATGACAATGGTTTTTGTTTTAGCGCGATTATTCCATGGTCTTCAAACGAGATTATTGATGAATCTTCACTTGTTTTCGCTTTCCACCAGGGACCAGGCTGGTGTGCGATGCGCGATGGGGATAAGAGGCGGCTGTCGTCTCTACCTCGTCGGTTTAATTACCCAAGTTTGAGGTAAACATTCGATTTTTGGCGCGAATTTGAATGTTTCCTTCTATGCAGGGGAACTTTAAACAGGAAAAGAACTTAGTTCCCGACTTCCTCAATCTACCGATAGCCTGTAGTGTGCAAATGGCAACATTAATCGAATATTTATCGGAACAAAAAAGCCGAAACACGATTTGAGCAAAATGAAAGCTATTCGAGGATGTAAAGCAGGAATAAAACAATACAACATCGATTCATAGGCAACGTAAAACATGAATAGAAACCATGAAAGTCATTTGAAAACTGAGAAGTACAGGGTATTTTTGCGGCTGACTCTGAATTAGAGTTGGCAGATAGGCTGCGAGTTCGGTTACGTTTCGCACTTATTGCTTCCGTGAAACATAACCGATGTCGCAGTCCAACTGCCAACCATTATCCGAATTGGAAGCAGAATTAGTACATCACCACGGACACTTGCGCCACCATACTCTAATGGAAAATGTATATTGAAATGGTGAAATTAATCTTTGTTCCTTAAAGATCATACCACCGTTATGGCGCAAATGTCTACGCCGCAGTGGCCTTTCACCTCAATGGAAAGCCTCGAAAACGTAATACGATTGGAGCTGCTTGTGAAGATACACGAAATGGCAGTGGAATTGTCGAGTTTTGTGCATATATGGTTGCTTTTTGCCGAAAGTTTTTCACGTCATTTTATGACTGGGAATGAGATGCAAGCACTTATTACGTGGAAAATATTGAATGGATGAATATTACTGGGTTTAGAGGGAAGTCTGTAGCCAAGAATGAGACGGAAGGGTACTGTAAGTCTAGTGAAATAGGGGTCGGAGTAGGCAGGGGAGGGTTGGATTAGCAGCCGGCGAGTCCTTTCTTGTTATCGGGACATGTACAGCGAACTCTTTCTGATGAGGGTAGAGGTATGAACAGCCGCCGTTGTTCAATGAGCAGGCAGTGGGGGCTTAAAAGGGAATAAATATTGATATGCACGAGTTTTCTGCTTTTTTTCATTCCCAAACGATAAACTATTGAAATTACTACATAGCGATACATAGAGTGGGCGTAGTAGATAATTTAGCAAATCGCCATTTCATTTCGCGTCTGCTTCTTTCATTGCCCGGTCGTCTCTACAACGCCGAGACGAATGATACGAATGAAATTAGACATCCGTTATCTGCAGATAATTGCCGTATAATTACATATAATACGGCAAATATAACGCCCACTCCAGCGATAAATATACAAGCATCATGATAAATTCTTTATAGATTTTTTTGTTGTGAACAAGCCTCGCCCTCGCGATACGATTGTCAAAAGGAAGTTGATCAAGCTTTTACAATTTCGCTGAAACATACCTGGTACTGCACTTATTTGTCTCATTAAAGAAAGTTCATTTTCTCACGTCCAGTGCACATTTTGGGCACAGAAAGTATTCCATACACCTTTCCACTGCCTCCAAATGAAATGGGGAATGACTCGTACGCCTCTCCATACACGGACACAGAGTGGACACGGTTGCTGAAATATTTTTTAATAATGAGAGCTCCAATGAAACTCCAATGTGTAAACTAGGAACAGGGGGAAGGCAAAACTGGCAGTTACTTTGCGTGAGATGAACGGGGAGAAAAGGAATGTGTATTTTAGCCATGAAGCTGAGGAAAAAAGCAACTGTTATTTTAGAGTGTATCTTTCTTTTCACCATAGTGCAGTACTTAGAATTCAATAGAATTGAGTATATTCAACTCACTCCTTCCAATCTGTCCAGTAGGATCTCTGTTCATTCAGCGCGGTGAGACCGAATGGATACTGCAGGTCAGCGAATACAGTACGACGACCGCGACCGTCGAGACCAATGCAGCAGAGACTGCAAATATACATTTCTTTAGAAATCTGAAACGCATGTTCTTTTTATTTGAAAGACCAAATTCCGAACTATCATCTAGAGGAGATTCTAATTCCTTTTACAGTTTATCTAAAACATATTCTCTTACATATGAGCTCCAGCATCCACCCAACACAGTTCCCTTCTCTGATGAAGGATGACGAGGCCGTTGGAAAGATGAATGTCGGATTGATGAACTGAAAGGATTTCGACTCTCACCGCGAAAATACGAGTACTGTAGATAATGACACAGCGAAAACCGCCTACAATACCCATCTGCTTTTTATTCTTTCCATCCAAGTCTATTCTTCCGATTACTGGATGTGCACGATGCCAGTCTGTGTAGTAGAGATGTCTGAATCGAATGTTGACTTTATTAAGATAGCATGTGGAATTTTTTTCATTAGTCACGTGAATCTGGCGTTGAACATTGAAATTAGTCAAGAACCTTTTTGTGCTCTCATTGAAACATATCTGAATCACTATAAATGCATGACCATAGCTTCCAATATTTGGCTCGAATTTAAAAAAAAATTGTTTTTTCGTATTTAAAGCGTATTGATGAGGAAAATGCAACGAACTGCAATTTTTCTCTTCTAAGAAACCCAATAATTCTCACAATAATTCTCACTTGTTCTGTATATTAATGGCGACTGCTCTTGGAATGTGTAGTCCCTCATTCAGCAGACTCTTCTAGTACTTTCCATCAAGTGATAGAACTCCGATTTCGTCTCGAGCGGAATCCGCGTAATAGACGTTCCAAAAAAGTGAGTCCGTTGTTCAGAAAATTACAAAGAGGATAGCTGAAGCTGCACATCAGAATATGTAATAAAAATAACAGAAGTGGTTGTTCTTGGTTTTGTTCTTTCTATCCTTTCACAAATCATATCAGATTATCTTAACCCGATCACTTGGTTCGTGGAGAGTGTACGGTAGCTTAGTTCAATCAGAGCAAATTCGTGATTGTCACATTTCAAATGGGCCAGAATACCTGCTCGTCCAGTCGATAGCTACTCCCTCCGGAGACTCGAGAGTGTCAGAGAAGAAAGCCTTCGTGTCACTGCGTTCAGAGCCGATGTTCTCAGGGTGTGGCCTTGGATACGGTAGTTCAATTGGGTCAAAGATATGATTACGGTAGTCCAATCGGGTCAAATGTCTTACCGAAGATGTCGCTCCACACGATACGGTCGTCCACGCAATCGAAATCGAGTCCGTCAAATAGTTGACCAGGCACGATCACCAGTTGGAAAGAGTACGGTTCATATAAAGTAGCAAGATCGAATATGTTTCAATGATGCTGAAAAATGTTACCACTTTTGGCAGAACTAAAAAATATGTGAAATATTAGGTTGGGTAGAATATGTATGTTTCAAGGTCGGTATATTATCTATTGACTGAATTCTCTTCGATTTGTTTGTGCTTCCTGCTTCAATTAGTATAAGATTTATTATATCATGAAAAAGATTCTTGAATAGTATCGAGATCGGATATCAGAGTACGGTAGTTCAAATGGGTCACCTGTTTGCCGGGCACGTCTGCGTGCACACCTCTCTTGTAAATGGCCATTCCTCTGGCGATTAACAATTCGTCCCCGTCGCGGTTCGAATCGGCTGATATTTGAAATTTAGAGGGTTAGAAATATGCTTCATAATGTCATCAATATCTGTCAAATTTCAAGTCAGCGATGAATCCATCTCTCTGTATTTTTCAAGAGAACAAATTACATATTGGCGTTATGAGTACTGAAAGGATAGAAGCGGAAGGTCAAAAGTTAGGAAATTTTCATTGGAAATATCATTCGAGTTATGATTCTGTAGCCATGTCATACTTACGTGAACAACTTCTTCCATTGCCGTGATATCCGTAGAGACAACTGCACACGTAATGTCCTCCCTCTCCCGACACACATTCGGCGTGGGAGTCGCATATCGATCGATCGTCCAGACACGTGGCTGCAGGGTTACGGTAGGAGTATTGATTGGATAGTGAAGGCATAAGCTTGTGTGCTTCAGAGGAGTAAAGGATTTGTATTGAGACGAGATCGAAAACTATTGGATAGATTTGTTATGAAACAGCTAACAGTGACATGGTAAAGGGAGGAAAATATGAGTTATGCAGCATGATTAGTTGAACTGTTGCGAAATGCTGGTTAGACAATCGACGGCCGGAATTTGTTCAACCAATTCAAAAAAATGGTAGGAGTATTTGAGATTTCTTATGAAAATGTTGATAGTGAAATAGAAAATGGAGGAATATATGAGTTATGCAACATGATTGATTGAATTGTTACAAAATGTTCTTTAGACAATCATTGCAAACTTTCTTTCCGTTTCTGAATAATTCAAGAATACTTAACATAACGCCCGCTTAATCCAGCTTCAGAGTGTGAAGATTACTGTAGTCCAATCGTGTCATGAATCGTGTCAAACACTCACCGAATGGCACACAGGCGTGTCCATTGCCCTGATATCCCGTGTTGCACACGCAGCTCCATCCTCCCGTCTGTTGAGTGCTGGCACAATGAACGTGGATGGAACAATTGCCACAGCGGAGGGGGGGGGGACTCTGAGAGGATTACGGTAGGAGTTGGATAGGTCAAACATTCACTAGGTTAATGAGCTCTCAATGCATATTTTGCTTCATAATATAATATTTATGCAATATAACTCCGAAAGACAAGTCGAAATTGCATCACGAAACATTTGTAGTTCTTAGGTTTCACGTGAAACATAACCTAAAACAAATATGTATTTTGGCGCAGAGAAGTCTATAGCCAAACACCATTAACGTTGTTTCACAAATCGCACATGAATCTTCTCATTATCAAATAATATTCTTCTCTCCAATTGGAGTGCACTGTTGATATCCATCTCCCACTGAACCAGGCCTGCACATGCAGATGTGTGTTACTTAAGTGGATTGGGAGACGTCGTCTACAGTATACTCACTGTTCTCTGTCGTGCACACAGTGGGCGTTGGCGTCGCAGAGACGCGGATTTTCACGGCACGTCGAGACGGGAGCGTTGGGGACACACACGAAACTCCGTCGTCGGTGAAACCTATTACATTTTCGTTCATATAAAATTGAAGTCACCGATCGGTATTTCTTTTCATTTTAAGTATTAATGTTGGTTCTGAAACTTTCCCGACAAATACTTTGTCAGGGACTCAAGAATAGAGTATTCCAATAATATAAGTTTTAATACAGCTATGATAACCGGATCAGTTTTCTTCACGTTGATTGGTTGGGCGAATCGTTGCATAAAATTATCATTGAATTATCAGTGGTTCAAAAACGGTAAAACTGATTAATTTATCCCCAACTAAGAGACTCAATAAAATAATAAATGAAATCTCTCACCCTGTACACATTTGCATACTTAAGCCCTCTCTTGTTGTCCGTACACGCACTCCGCGTTCTGAGCACACGACGCGCGGTCGGTCGGGCTGCACTTGTTTGCAAAAAATCGTTGGCCACCACTGGGAACTGAACCGTGGTCTTCGTTTACTTGGGTGTAGACTACAACCACTAGGCTAAGACCTACCAGAGAAGACGCATGAGGTGACGCCGTCGCCGTCGTATCCAGGGAGACACTCGCAGATGTAGCCACCGGTGACGTCATCAGACACGCAATGGCCGTTCGAATGGCAGTCAGAGGTGACACGACAGTAGTGGGCACGATCTTCTGAATCGACTGGCTAGCAAGAGTAGAGAATGTGGCATATACAGTAGAATATATAGAAAACCAAATACTAATTGCAAAGATCGATACGCTTTTCGATTATGTTCACTATGAATCATATTTGAGTAAGAATGAGTAATGAGAAATGACTAAAGTATCTTCGACTCGGCAAGGCTACCTTTGTCAATTAGTATAGGAGATAAAATATCACGTTAACAGATTCTATTGGGTCAGATATCGGATTACGGTAGTTCAATTAGGTCACCTGTTTGCCAGGCGCGTCTGTGTGCACTCCTCTCTTCTAAACGGCCATTCCTCTGGCGATAAACAAGTCGTCTCCGTCGCGGTCCGAATCGGCTGAAATTTGATGTTCGGAAATTGGTTTGCAAATATGTTTCAGAAAGTCTTCATTACCCATCCTAATTGAACTGTTGCTCTAGTATATTTATTGCACAGTTGAAACATATTCCGTAACGACGAAATAACAAGTAAAACTGAGAGACCAGGCTGGCATCCAGGTGTGAGACGCGTACTAGGAATAACAGTTCAGATGCCGAATAACATCGCTCAAATTGTAGAGCAGTAAGAGGAGCAAGAATATCGAAATCACAGCGCTGTAGCTTCACTTTGAACGAAGTTATGATTTTCCGAATTTTCGCCCTATCTTCGGATCCAGAACCGGCAATTAGGCCGGGATCCGGTTCCCACTTCAATGGTGTGCTTACACTCACTAGGAGTATATAACCACAAAATTTCAACACCCTAGTTACATTTTGAATTTCCGTGTCCGCCCTTAGTGGAGTAGTCCTCGAAAAGTAGAGATTTTTTCGCTTAACATCGCTCAAATTGTAGAGCAGTAACACAGTACTGCCAACAGAGATTTGAAAAATATCTATGCATGTTCATCTACACACATTGCTGGTAAGACTTCCGACCGATAGAGAAAGTACTTGTTTACAATGTTTATAGTTTACTTGTCAATTAGATCACCTGTTTGCCAGGCGCGTCTGCGTGCACCCCTCTCTTGTAAATGGCCACTCCTCTGGCGATTAACAAGTCGTCTCCGTCGCGGTTCGAATCGGCTGAAATTTGAAATTTAGAGGGTTAGAAATATGCTTCATAATGTCATCAATATCTGTCAAATGTTCGGAAATTGGTTTGCAAATATGTTTCAGAAAGTCTTCATTACCCATCCTAATTGAACTGTTGCTCTAGTATATTTATTGCACAGTTGAAACATAT
>JACMIF010003333.1:0-14929 GCA_014805445.1 Diplogasteroides magnus
GTCCATGATGACATAGGTGACCATACCTAAAACGAGTTCCTCGCTAGCAAACACCACCTAATGAACCAATGTGACAAGACTTATGCAACAACCTAATATAATAGATAACAACAACAACATATAGTGCATACCAGGGGTTCAAAAACGGAAAATTTGTTGCCATTCTTCTCCGCCGCTCGGTCGTCTTTGAGGGAATAAGACAACTGCGCGGCGGAGAAGAATGACGGTAAATTTACCGTATTTGAAGCCCTAGGGCATACATTAAATGTTCTCATCATGAAAGTTCCGTCACACCCGCCTATCGTCTTCCCACATAAATGCGTTGCTCTATCGCGGCAATTGATCAGTAGATTGCCGTACTGAAGGATCAGTGTGTAGTGTATGTGGACAGCTGACATGGTCAATCATTGATAAGACACAAATGCACAGTGCAGCCGAATAGGCTCAATAAAACGGAAGTAAAATGCATTTCTCATTCGTCTAATCCACTCGGAGCAGTTGTCTATTGCACGTAGTTATAACAGCTAAAAGTTGACGATGACAGATGCACTTTATTAGGTTGGCAACTATGTCTTTACCCATTTTTGATTTAACTTCTGTTTTTCTTCAGCCATTGATAGAAACTATTCAATGTGGCTATTTACAACTGACTAAACTGAAAAGTCGATTTATCATTACTTATACACCAACCTAATATACTGCAAAGGGTAACCGTAAACATCTATGTTCGCAATCCACACTTACACGGAATGTCCAATCTACGAAAGCTCACGTCCAACCAATCCTCTTCCCGCTTATTATTGTGGAAAACCTGCTTGATATACCAAGTACACAAACTCCATCTTGCTGACGACTGTGCACTCTCAAATTTGCGTGCTATTTTGTCGTTTCTCTGACCGTTAGCCATGATTTTGAATAGGTTTCATGCTCAACGTATATAGGTTGACTTTCAACTCCGTTTACCACAATAATACTTTCTGTGAAGCTATTGAATAGGTTTAAGACCCTTTTTACAGCTAATTGTAAGTCTGTGACACGTATGAAATTAATTACGGTGCACCATGTATCGTCGGTCAAAATCACTAACCACGCCTGCTTATGCTTTATCCGGATATCATATAATCCCGCCTTGAGCTGATTTGAACCCACACTCGATATCTCACCATCGTAATGTAAATATTGTTGGTGTATGGTAATTGCGCAGTGGTGCATTTTTCCCTTTTAAACTCCGTTTGCCATAATAATAAACATGATGTTATATCGCGGCAATTGATCTCAAAGCTCTATTGAGCGCGCACTGTGTGGACAGCTGAGAAGGACAAACGTGGATCAGGTGCAAATTCAAAGAGCAACGGAACAATTGTATTTTGTTAGCGTGCCGTCGAGACAGTCAACCCCAAGTTATGAAAATGTCTGTAGGTGAAAAACAAGAACAGCAAGTATTATGCATTAACGCCATAGTGATCAATTGCACAGATGCGTTCTCGTCATCCTCTAGTGTGCATTCCCTTTTTGGCGCAAATGTCCGTAGCAATCTTGTATTTTACCCTTTTTCATCCGAATGAACTGTTATGGAGGTACCTCCCAGGAGGGAACCTCCCAGGAGGGAAGTAGTTAAGATAAGACCTATTCTCCTATTTGACCACCCCAAGCGGCTGTATAGCGGACGTTTGGTGTATTGATGTTGAGTGGAATCATTCCCAATTCTATTTTTCCCCTTTGCTATTTATTTCCTTTTTTTCTATTATAAGTATGCTCTATTTGAACTGTCATACGGTAACATTTAAACGCAAGTGTTCCCGCACGGAACGATACGGTAGCCGATGTACCTTAGGCCGTATTTTCATTCTTGTGCAGACAAGAGTCGTCGTTGGTTGAATGTGTGGTTAAGGTGTGTTTTGATTTTGTATACTTTGCCCCTCACTTGTATGTGAGCGGTGGCTTGTATCCCACTTTGTTTATTATTCACTCTCTGTTGCGATTTCACTGTTGAGCTCTCTGTCTTCTCATAAACTTGTTGATTGAAAACCACTTTATTCATCGAACGAGAACTAAGGGCATAGCCCCTGAAGATTACATGGGGGCCGACCGATCGTTCTTTGATTAATTTGGTTTTATTGCATTGCACGGTACGGCCGGTGAGCGTTTGCTCGAACGGGGATCGTGTAGTGCGGTTGTGTGCGTGTTGTCACTGTTTTCGACGGTACGGCCGGTGAGCATTTGCTCGAACGGGGACTGTAATCAACGGTTTGTGAGGCAGGAGAGGAGCTGCCACAGGGTGCGACGAGAGGATTTTCGTCATTGTGAGCAATAGATTGCGATCTATTGCCTTTCTTTCGAGTGTGTGAGGATAGTTATTGTGTGGGAAGTGTTTGTGTGAAACGCTCATTCGAAGAGGTTCAGTAATTTTGCCAGGGGAGAGCAAAAAGTGCGTGGGCGCTGAATTTCGAAATTAGCGTAGGACGCGCGCTGCGGTTGCGTCGCGGCTGATATCGATTGATTGGAGAGCGTTGTTCACGCTGACGCAATAGCCATTCGGGTGTTTTTCGTTGTTTTCGCCGTATTGCGGACTGGTTTTCGCGTCGATTGTGTTGATCGATTTGAAGTGTGTCTCGTTGCAGTGGCTTGCTAAAAGCTCTGACACCACCGCCACAACCGCCACAACAAGAGATGGCGAAAATGAATCAAGAAGAGATCTTCCTCGACGACAACGAGGAAATGGAACACAATGGAGAGGTCAGTAAGGGAGTTGCGATGGGAAAAGATAACGAAGTGGCACCAGTTGAGAGGGTGACCACAAGGGCAATGTTCCGTGCAATGAATGAGGAACCGCCAGGAATAAGCAGCGGTGGAAACGAGACATTACAGGTGGTGACGACCACGAGGTAGTACTCGGAAGAGGACTTATTGGGAGAAGGAAACGAAGAAGGACAAGGCAACGAGAGGACAGAACAAGGAGGAATGCCGACTCTCGAAGTGAGTGCGAAAATCTTTGGTGATTATGAGGAAACACAAAAGGTTTTGGCCAAGGGAATCAAACAAATGATGTCAGTAGTAGACACTTTTGCCGGTACACTGTCAAAAAACAGTCGAGGGAAGAAATCAATACGTTTCTCACGAATTTTCACAGTGCAGAAAAGGTAGCGCGTGACGTAATGCGTACAGCGGAAAATCTGTGGCATCAATGCGCTAAGGCGGGATGGGATAAAGTGATGGAAACAGAAATAGGAAATATGATGATGAAAGCACAGGAAAGCATGCAGTTAGTCTATAGGGAAGCAAAGTGTGATAATCTGGGCGAAGTACGATTGCGATTGCAGGAGTTGGCAGAAGGAATGGAACAGTGGAGAGCAAAGTGCGAAGAATACCAGAAATGGTACTACGACGTCTCGGACGAAAAGAAGAAGGTGGAGGAAGACAGTGAGAAGAAGGACAGAAGAATCCAGCTACTGGAGAAGGAAGTGCGCGACGCACTGAAGGCATCTAAAGCGAATGAAGCAGGTGACCTTAGAGTTAATTTACCAGTAAGGAATGATGATAAAGGAATCAAATGGGATGAAATGCAAAGACTAATGGGAAATGGAAGTGCTGAATTACAGAAGGCCGCCGTTGGCACGACGAGTGGGTCCGATCTAGGGACGACAAGCGAATTGGACAGCAGAAGGGAGAAGACAACAGGTCAGAATCACTATGATTGTGATAGATTAGTGGTGGATCGGCAACAGAGGGAAAATGATAGGTGGTTGGGGATAGGACATCACGATGCTCCTAGGAGGAACCTCCTGAGAGGGGACGAACCTCCTGGGAGGAAGAACCTCCTGGGAGGAAGAACCTCCTGGGAGGAGAACAGCCTCCTGGGAGGAGGAACCTCTTGGGAGGGAATGAAATTTCCCAATATCCTCAAGGGCCAGTGAATAGTGGAGAGGGATTCGGTGCGTTTGGCAGACCTACTATGACTGATAGGAGAGTTTCGTGGGGAAGTCAACCATCTCTAACGAGATGGGACGAGAATGTTACCACCCGTGCAACAATGAATGAAGAGAGGAGTCCTGATAGTGAGAGAGAGGCTGGACTGCGCGATCCTATGATGGGGAATAGAGTCGGACCGGACAATAGTACAACTCCTGGCTGCACTAATGATGATGTGAGAGCGCAAACATTCGCACGGCCGCAGCGTTTCGATTTGCTCAAATTGGAGAGATATGGTGGCAAGAAGGGTAACGGTGATGGTGATGTTTCTGAATGGGAGAATTGGAAAAAGAGATTCCTAATGCGGTACAGGGATATGAATAATGAGGATGCAGTATTGACTCTGAGTGAATTCCTCTTTGGAGAAGCAAGAGAAGCATACCTGCGTATGCCTGAAGCGCAACAGCGCACTCTGCACGGTTGTTTCGAGTGGCTGGATAATCAATTGGGAGAGAGGTCGCCGTGCATAGAGCGCGATCATTGGAAGAGATTCAGGAATCTGAGACGAAATGATAGGGATGTATACGGTTTCTTTGATGAACTGGAGAGACTTTCGGACAAAGTGTACCGTAATGCTGAGGAGAGAGATGGTGCGAGAGTGAATAAGGTAATGGATGAGTATGAGCGAACACCCGATGCAAGGGAGCTCATGAGGATATTGGACAGTCCCAATAGTATGTGCGACAAATACAAGAGTATGAAGGCAGAGATTCTGAGATCGGATCACCTGAAAAGAAGGTCTAGCGGTGATGCATACCAGTCAGTACCGCAGAGAGTAGATAGGGTGCAACTGAAATGTTACAAGTGCGACCGAATAGGACACAGGGCCAGCGAATGTCAGAGTGCACTAAGGATACCAGTCAACAGGGATAAGCCACCAGGGTCGTGTTATCGTTGTGGAGGTAGAGGACACTACAGTAACGAGTGCCAGAGCGCATCACGAGGGCCAAGCGGTAATGATAGACCACAGTTGCCATGCTTTCGGTGCGGGGAGAAGGGTCATTACAGCAGTGAGTGTAGGGCACCCACGCCGAGAGGAAAGCCACCCGCCCAGCCAGTGAACAATATGAACAGTTCAAGTCGCTTGCACAACCCGGTAACCAGAGACCCCAAGGATACCAGAATGAAGAACAGAGACAAGGATGATCACGTGACAGGAACCACAACAGTGGCCAGTCGCAAGGGCAAGGTCAGTACAGGCCTCCGAATAATGACCAGTCCCGGCAATCACAATGGAATCGGGGAAGGACACAGGGAGCACAAGCAGTAGAAGAGGATGAGGAACCAGAGGATCCTGACGATTCAGAGTACGATGGCTACCGTATGATAGTAAAGGGAACGATAGGGGGAGTCAACGAAGAGATGCTGATTGATACTGGTGCTGATACATCGATAGTATCTGAGTATGTGCTGGATAGAATTCCAAAAGAGAAATTGGTGATTGAACACAGCAAGAAGAAGCTGAAGGACGCTTCTGGGAAGCGAATGTTAGTGAAGGGTAGATGCAAATTGGAAGTGAATATTGGGAACAGTGGTCCTACCATGATAGGATTCCAGATTGTGGAAGGTCGGGAGAATGAATCGATCATTGGCATGAATGCACTCGCCAAACTAGGATGGATGGTTGGACAGGAAATGAGAGGGAAAGCACCTGATAAGGAAGCTGCAACTGCAGCAACAGTAGTGCGCAAGCTGAGAATTGATACTGGATGTACGGGTATCCTGTTTGTCCGTGGAGAACAGGGAAGGGAAAGCATTCTCTGGTCAGAAAACAAGGCCATTCCCGATGGAGTAGTCCAAACTGATGACAAAGGGATCGCAAGGGTCCTTGTGAGGAACAACAGTGTGAATCCGTTGGAGTTTCAATGTGGAGAAAGGGTAGGAGAGTGGAGTGAGATAGAGTCGAAAGAGTCGGAGAAGGCAATTAACTTCGTAGTTTCGGGAGAGAAACAGGACGATAGGCCAGGAGTGGATAGGGTGATTGAAGTGTTAGAATCCAAACGCGGATCGCCATTCTCGCAACAGATGAAGGATGTGATTGCAAGGCATCACACTTCGTTTGCAATGGATGATGGTGAACTGGGAAGGGTTAAGAATGTGAAATCTTATGTTGATACTGGCGATAATAAGCCGATCAGACAAAGACCTCGCCCTGTCCCATTCTCGCTGAGGGAACCACTAAGAGAGTTGCTTGATAAGATGGAGAAACAGGGAGTAATCACAGAGTCCAATTCGCCTTGGTGCTCCCCTGTTGTGCCTGTAAGGAAGAAAGATGGCACCATCCATTTGTGTATCGATTACCGGAAACTGAATCAAGTAGTGAAATACCATGCTCACCCATTACCGTACATTGATTCGACTGTCCAGAGCCTAGCATCAAAGAGAGTGTACAATGTGATTGATATGGCGAGTGGATATTGGCAAATAGAGATGGATGAAGACAGTAAGGCCAAGACTGCTTTTTCTACAATGGATAGACACTTTCAATTCGAAGTGCTTCCATTTGGTCTGTCCATCTCGCCCGCAGTTTTCCAGAGGACAATGCAAGAGTTGTTGAGTAGTGTTGTGCAAAAGATTGTCAACCATTGGAATGACAGGCGTAGCCATTCACAGATTCGAGACAGCCGAATGATTCCTCCGTTTCCCATCCCAAGAATGACAGGGATGGAATCATTCCGCCGAATGATTCCTCCGTTTCCCATCCCAAGAATGACAGGGATGGAATCATTCCGCCCCTTTCCCATCCCTACATTGCCAAAGGTGGAATCATTCCACTGTCTCCCATCCCGGGAATGGGATAAGTGGAATGATTCCGGGCTCTTCCCATTCAAGGAATAGGAGAGTGGAATGATTCCGGGCCCTTCCCATTCAAGGAATGGGAGAGTGGAATGATTCCAGTGATGGAATGATTCCGCGGAATCATTCCACCTTCCTTCCTTCGTTGGAATGACAGAATAAGGTTGCATTTTCCCGCCTTGTTGGCGCCACATGAGCTTCCCCCTTCATAAAGGGAGACCGTAGATTGACAGAATACGGTAGATGCTTATATCTGATGAGTGGAATGGGGCATACTGTAAGACATTGAATATGAAATGCTTTCATACGAATTATGGGACCTAAATCAGTAAATTTGTCATCATTCTTCTCCGCAGAATCGCTGTCTATCAGGGAGTGAAAGACAGCGCTCTGGAGAAGAATGACGACAAATTTACCGATTTAGAATCCCTAATATGGATCCAGCTCAAGAGAATCCAGAATACCCCTTGCTCCACATGCTTTAGCTTAAAGGGCGAAAACTCGGTTTGAATGAAATTATCTGTCATCTCGATGACCCTGATTAAGCTATCAGTACCAGCAACTGGACGAATTCACTAATATTATATTTTTTTGAATTTTATTGGCATTTATGGCCAGTTTTGCTTGTTATGTGATTGTTTTCCCCATGTGATTCCTGTATTCAGATGTCAACTTCCATTGCTGATTCCAATCCTCTGCTCTCATTATTTCGAGAGGAAGATCCAGCCAATAGCATATGGCAATGCACTTTGTGCGAGAAGACCAAGGAAGGAAAGACGAGGAAGAGAGGACTCCTAAAGAAGTCTGGAAACCATCACTCTAACCTCTTTCAACACCTTCGTTCCTTTCATAAGGAAGTGATTGACGAAGCGAAGAACAAGCAGGTATCAATGTTGTGTGGTCACTTTTAATTCAATCTTCAGGATGATTTCGAGACTTTGGTAGGACGGCTAATACTCAAAAAGAATCTTCCTCATTCCATTGTGGAGGATGAATCATTCCTGAATCTCATTCGGCTGGTCTCTATGATTGTTCACTTCTTGACACTTCGCAGATTCTTGAATCCCAGTATCAAGTCCATCACACGAAGGAAAATGTCCGATATGATCATTCCCCGCCTGTACAATGAGACATTGGAAGATGCCCGTGCACTCATTGGAACATCTCCTGTATCAATCACCACCGATGGATGGAAGAGTACAGTGAAAGGAATCTATCTGGTGTCACTTACTGCACATTTCCTGACTGAGAAATGGGAACTGAAGGAAGTTGTTCTTGCTGCGCGAAAGTTGCCCAAGGAACAGGACAATCGTGCCATTGGAAAGAAGATGAAGGTACTACTTATGACTTACAGTAATCACGCGTTTGTGTCAGGAACTATTCGAAGAGAAGAACATCGATCCTTGGTTGGCTGTCACTGACAATGCACCCTCTCAAGTGGCTGCAATTAGGAAGACTGGCCTTCTGAGGTTCGAAGGGAGAAGAGTCGGATTCTGTCACTGCTTTCTTCTCTTTCAGTGTGATTTGCATCTCCCATCTCATCAACAACGGAGTAAGAGCTGCACTGGGGAAGGTTGATGAAGTAGCGAAGATCACAGCCATGTGCAGAAGTGCTGCAGGAAGTCTTCACCGTTCTGGACCCATCAGAGAGACATTCAGGGAGTCAGTGGAAATAATGATTACTGTAGCAACTACCGTATTCTAAGAGAGATCGAGTCACGTGGAAGAAGACCAAGGAACAATCCACAGGAGGTTGAGACTCGATGGGGCAGCACATTGGCTATGTTGGAAGTGGTGGACGATGAGGTTATGGATGATATCACAACAAATGTTGACTGTTGAATGTTGAGGTGGAATCACTCAATGCGATCTCTTCTCACTTGACAATTGATCCATTTACGGACTCTGAGAAGAAAACTCTTTCTTCCATTCGATCAGTGTTGGCCATTCCTCAATTATACACTTTGACTGTGTGTAAGAAGAAATGTACTCTTTCCGAGACTATTCCTCCCTTCCATCTTCTCTTTGGAGATCTATCCGAGTAAGGATGAATGAACTACGGTGGGATTACTGTATCGTTTTCAGTCGAATTCACTCTGAAGTAGGAGCAGCGAAGGAATTGGCAGAGGAACTGCTTTTCCAGACAGAATGGAGATTCAAGAGGGATATTTCCCTTCGTCCAGTCATTCACGACGCTCTCCTTGTGGATGGTCGATTCGCACTGCTTTCTTCTTTGGGGACGATGACGTTGACGTGTTCTGGAATAGGATCGTCGATGACTTCATCATCAGACACGATGTTCCCTCACTTCATCACCTCAATCCTCTTCCCATTCCTCCTTCTACTCATCCAATTGTATCAAAGACTTCTACCAACACTCTTCTCACTCCATATTCCTCTCTTGCACAGAGAAGAGCGCAGAAAGAAGCACAACCGAAGGCTCTTCCTCCTCCAGAGACACTCAAGGTATCAGTTATCAATGAATTGGCTGGGTGATCATTCTCTTTCCAGGAAGAGATCATTCGATATCGTGAATTCCTCAAGTCTACAAGGCCACAAATGGATTCTCCAGTGGGTGAATTCTGGAAGGAATACAATACTCAGTTCCCCCTTCTATCCCCACTCGCAAGAAGACTTCTTGGTGCTCCTGCTACTTCAATATCATCAGAGCGGATGTTCTCAATTGCTACTTCCATTGCAAGAGACACAAAGAGGAATCGACTGTCAGCCGAGAGAACCGAGATGGCAATTGTGTACAATGCCAATCGACTACCAGAACCGAGGTTGGAGTGACAATTTCCAGGTCTTCGAACGTTTTTGTTCAGGGCACTCAAAGCTGAAAGAGTAAGGCCTATTCGTCTCAAATCTCGTGGAGTCGATCACATTCCTGGACCTGAAGACATGGAAGAGTTAAGTGAAGGAGAGGAGGAAGAAGAGGATGTGGAAGAGATTGTGGAGGAAAAGGATATGGAGACTCAGACTGAAGAGATGGAAGTGGAGAAGGAGAAGGACGAGGTCAGTTGGAGTAAGGAAGGGATGAGAATGGGATGATTTTAGGAGATGAACAACAATGTGAACATGGAAGTGGTTGAAGGAGGAGGAAGTGAAGAGAATGGAGATGAGGAAGAACAAGTGGAAGAAGCAGAAGGAAGAGGGAAGAAGGGAGTAGCTAAGAGAACAAGTGCTCGACTGCAGAAGGCAAATCCTCCCATTAAGAAGTCCAAGTAGAAATGGTTTAGTCAAAACATAATGTATTCCTATATTTTGATAAAATGAAGTGTATTATTTGTTTTTGCATAAATATATTGTAACTTATCACTGAAGAAAAATGCCAAGACGTTGTTACAATATAAAGTATGGGTGGTTCTAATATTCCGCCAATCTACCGTCTCCCTTTATGAAGGGGAAGCTCATGTGGCGCCAACAAGGCCAGAAAATGCACCCCCATTCTGTCATTCCAACGAAGGGAGGAAAGTGGAATGATTCCGCGGAATCATTCCATCACTGGAATCATTCCACTCTCCCATTCCTTGAATGGGAAGGGCCCGGAATCATTCCACTCTCCCATTCCTTGAATGGGAAGGGCCCGGAATCATTCCACTCTCCCATTCCTTGAATGGGAAGGGCCCGGAATCATTCCACTCATCCCATTCCCGGGATGGGAGATAGTGGAATGATTCCACCTTTGGCAATGCAGGGATGGGAACGGGGCGGAATGATTCCATCCCTGTCATTCCTGGGATGGGAAACGGAGGAATCATTCGGCTGTCACAAAAAGAGATTCATTCCAACCCTGGAATGAGCCATTTGCACAACACTAGTAATTACCTATGTGATGCCCTGATTATCAGGGTGGGGAAGGAGGCATTTTAGCTAGTCTCATGCCTGCTTTTCTTCGCGACGAACATTCGACTGTATCTACAGAAATTATTATTGAATTTTTCTTCGTTTTGTCAATAGGTAAGATTCAATGAAAATATCAAGTGATTTGTTCAAGGATGAAAGATACGGCAATCGTAACAGCAAAATAGTAGGGTGTCGCTTTCGGGTATAAAGTGCATCATAGTTGTCTGTTCACGCATTCCGACCGGTTGTCTATGAAGAGTGAGAGAGAATGAGTCACTAGTGCGCAGAGACAAAAAAGTTGCACTTTATACCCGAATGCGACAACCTACAAAATAGTCATCGATTACTAGACAAATAGATATTATTTCTTATAGATGATCGCCGTTGACAGTCATATTTGAATATTTGAAATGAAAGGTCAATCAGCGCATCCTTTCTCTATTCTAAACACTGATTATTAGAAAAGGATTCTCATTATTTTCTCACATATAATGTTTGATACCACGACATTTCCTCGATAGGGCATGAAAAGTACGGAATACTCGTCAGTAGCAGAAGTGCCTCCATGAGATCTCGTAAACACGTGGCATAATTTGGACTGATTTATGGGTATAGATAGCAATATTTTTCCATGTGTTCTTGACGGAGTTATGGGGGAATAACTACAATTTATGATCTGGGCGAAAAACAATAAGGTAATATAGTTTTGGCCGTTACTGTAAATACAGAGCAACAGATGTTGTTTATAATAGTTTTAGCTCCAATTTCAGTCATAAACTATTGGCTGGTTTTGAATATTATGTACTTCTGGCCATACAAACGGACATTCCAACAAGTGAACTTCAGCGCTGCAAAATTTTTATCGATGTTTGAGTTGTAGTGTGCTATTACTACACAACCTGAGATGGACCCAACATAACATTATCCGTCACGAGGGTCAGAGGTAGTGTGGGGTAGGGAGTACGTTATTGACAGCCGTTTATTTCTATTCGTCTCAGTTCACTCAGAGCAGTCGTCTCTGCGAAGTGAGAGACTACCAGTCTGAGTGAACTCAGGCGAATAGAAATGAACGGCTGTCAATAACGTACTCCCTACCCCCACACTAGTCAGGGGGAACGAGGAGACCGGGCTATTTATAGGGAAGGGGAAGGAATGCGCGGAAATGATCTCTTGCATCCTTGCATAGCCGTCGTCGTCTCACGTCCTCTGTTGATCTGCATGTCCCTGTCTGTATCTGTAATAACTCTATAGTCTAATCACTCTCACTACTCAATCATCCCACAACTGTTTGCAACAAGTACCGCAGATTAAATTAATTTTCTAATATGAAAATATAATTTATTACGTCTAGCCTCATGATAACAGTACATGTTATTTATGTCTAGTCTGGTAGAATACCTTCCATAGTCTACCTACCAGTCTATTTTGGAGCTGTAATTACTAATTAGCTGAAGAATGCGCAAAAGAATGTGGAAGCTTCCTTCGAATACGAATTTTCGCATTCTCAATCACTTTGTCACCGCATTAATTGAAGTGACACTTGATCGAGACTTCTTTATCTTCATACATAAGAGACGACGGACAATATCGGCTACCACCTTCAAATAGCTGATATCAACGGAAAGTAAAACCGGATTGTGCTCACTCGTTTGTGAGTTGGTGTTTTTAGAAAGCAAATGAGCGACGTAGGCAAGGAATGAACAGTGAACGCTGTCTAAATGAATTTTTGCATAGTCACCTAATGTTGTTCAAACTATGGAAATGAATCGCAGCGCTGCATACGCTCCATCAGGAATAGGAATGTGAAAGGCAGTAAACATCATAATTGTTAGCAGTGGAAACATGAAGAAGATCACAGAACAGTAAATCTGACAATTGACTACTGTTACAAGAGGACCTGAGAAGAAGAAGAAAATATATACCTGAAGGCGCAAAATACGCATAGCCCGCATCTGCGCCAACTGCATTGTATGTCGTGATATGTTCTGAAATTCCGTTGTTTTCTGGTGATGCAGATTAACGAAATTCTAACCACTTGCCACTTCATTTTCCGGATTGCGCCTGCGATATGAACATGAACAACTGGAGCAATTGTGATGACGGACATGCCCATCCAGTTCAAGGCTCAAATAAATACTTGGGTTTACTGTATTCTGATATCTGTTATTACTGTATTTGAAGGTGCCTGCATTTCCTTCCTTCAATCCATATAGAGCAATGGCCGGGTAATCTTTCACCCAGTCAAGTTTGCTGTCCTGAGATGGAATTGCAAATTCATTCAGACAAACGCTACTAACATGCTCAGGAATATCAATCGCAAACAGCCAGAAGGTCGCAACGTTAGAAAAGAGCAGCAACAGTAATGGAAACGATGTAACTATGGGCCTCCTGGATGTTACTCATAGTGTTACTTTAGATTATATATTTAAGCATAGACCT
The DNA here is from genome assembly GCA_014805445.1 of Diplogasteroides magnus. Taxonomy (NCBI): domain Eukaryota; kingdom Metazoa; phylum Nematoda; class Chromadorea; order Rhabditida; family Diplogasteroididae; genus Diplogasteroides; species Diplogasteroides magnus. The sequence continues at coordinate 13,051 of JACMIF010003333.1, forward strand.
CAAAAATTCCGTCTTTCTCATGATTTTATTATGCATATCCATGACCATGTAAACGTAAAACGCGTTTTTGAGAACAGTAAACATTGCTGTAACGGTCTGAAATGTATTATGATCTTGTTTTTGTCGTTAGAATCAAGTACGAAGAGAGTGTGGAATGGGACGTGTCCGCATAACAATCCTGTGCATAATAGAGCGGGAATGGGAAAGAGTGGGTACAGTCGGTGCATGAGACAAAACCAGACATCGGCAAGGAGGAGAAAAATCTGAAAGACCTTTTTGTGATATTTACTTTATGAATCCGTGAGGTCAGTTTCAAAAATGAATTATAGAGGATGTACCCGAGTTTTCACAATTCAGACGGTATTTGTAAAACTCGCCCCCGTGCAAGCCTTCTTCTCTCTCATCGGTCGGCTCATTTTCATTTTTCGGATACTGTATTTGTTGAAATTTGTGCTCAAATTTACACAAACATCATACGGTGAGAGCAAATGAAGTGAAGCGCTTCCCACCGTTTGAAACATAATAGTCAATCCTTCGCTGTCTCAAAATTTGAAAATTCACGATATCTTTACGACCACGCCCTTTGTCAATCCAGATTCTATATGGATGGTTTCATCAAACCAGTTTAAAATTTGCAAACACTAAGCAATACGTCACGCGCAACAATGAAAAGGCTGCTACCTGCTCAAGGGCCATAACAAGTCGATTATCTGCAGAAAGACGAAGAGATTCGAATTTAATCAAGTACGTCCCGAATATGTGAATGACGGTAACGGTTATGGATACGAATGCTATTGATAACCTAAATAGCTGGTTTCTGAACGCATTATGGAATTTGTAACCTAATCTCGTTAGAGCGGCTGCCTCGCAATTCGATAGACAACCGCTCGGTGGATATTAGGGAGCAAATTAGGGTGGTGCATGCGCGGCCCAGGACGACTAGGCACCGCATTACGGAAGTATATTCCTCATTTTACTATCTCTCGCTCTTGCATTTCTTTTCTGACGGCATATGACAATAATGACCAATGAATTGAAGTGCGCAGAGAAAGCGAGCGATAGTAAAAAGGAGGAATGTACTTCCATAATGCGATCCCAACCCAGGACTACACAGCGAAGAATGAATGAGACTGCAGATCCCATACGAATGCAATGAAGAGGGGCCTTTCGGGATTCCAATCCCATATGGGACAAGACGACAGAGCTAGGCCAAACATCGCAAAGAATGTGTCAAGCAAAAGTGGTTTTTTTCATACCCCATATGGGGCAGGAATCCCGAAAGGTCCCTCTTCATTTCATTCGTCTCATATGGGATCTGCGGTCTCATTCATTCTTCGCCGGGAATCACGGGATCCCTCCCAAATGCGCCACACTAGAGCATATACACTATCGGAAATAAGTCACCGCCGCGCCACATTTTCTCTAATATCTCAGCCCTAAGTTTTCGAAAAAATCTGAATTTTTTCATGTGTATACTAGACCACATGACTGATATTTCCTGAATTGGAAGACCCTGTATCTCGATTGGCCGCTTCCCCATAATTCGGATAGTCTCATATAGGTATTCAAAACATTGTCATTTTGCCGTGAGGGGTCCAAATCATCTGAAATTTTTATTGAATTTATTTCACCCCAGGAATACTTCAAAACAACCTAGATCTGAATTTTAGGTCGATTCCCCATTGCAGGAAAAATCCGCAAAAATGGCCACTTTTTGCGATTTTTTGCACTTTTTCGACCGCCCTGCACAGAAGCAAAGGAAAAATGACTGTCTAAGTAGCCGATAATTATGATGGGGTAGTCGGGCAACTACCCTGAAAATTTCATGAGCCTAGCTCTTCATTCAACAAAAATAGCTTTTCATTTGAGGCCGTTTTTT
>JACMIF010003334.1:0-14924 GCA_014805445.1 Diplogasteroides magnus
CCCCGAGCAGTAAAATGATCAGCATAAAATTTTCTGCAGAATGAGTGCTTTGCCATCCCTCTACGATTTTTTTGAAGCGAGTTATAATCGATTCAGTTTTCTCCATCTCCATGACGAAATTCATCATAAAACGTTTGCGAAATTTTTTCAGACCACATCGAGACATTACGTTCATTGGGGTGATCATGCCTATTTCCAGGAAAAAAATCAGATTTTATTTCGAAAGTTTGCCACCCGGTTCCGCCCTACCTTGAGTTGAAAAAATAATGCTTCTTAACGGTGCTAGCTTCCTTGACGCTCTTTTTCACCCGCGATGTTTTTGCCAGAAAATATTCACTTTTTTTTCTTTACGTTAAAGAAACAATCAGCGTGTAACTACACTATCCTACGTTACAGGAACAATGACGCTTTTTCGCTTTTGAAACACACTGAGTGTTTCAAACTGTTTCAAAGCCTGTACAGCGAAATAAGAGCTTTTGTATCGCTTCTATGTATTAGGGTTTATGCAAGGTATTATTATCAATTTTTCAAAGGGCAATAATAACTAAAATACTTTCTGGTTAATGTGTAAATTCGTGAGGAGAAATAAAAATCGGCCTTGAAATTTGAAGGGAATGAAGCGGAATTTCACGCAATGCTTCCTTGAGTAACATTTCAAGGCCGTTTTTTATTTATCATCATGAATTTACACATTAACCAGAAAGTATTTTAATTATTACTGCCCTTTGAAAGATTGATAATAGTACCTTGCATAAACCCTAATACATTGAAGCGATATAAACGCTCTTATTTAGCTGTATAGGCTTTGAAACAGTTTGAAACAGTTTGAAACACTCGGAGTGTTTCAGAAGCGAAAAAGCTTCATTGTTCCTGTAACATAGGATAAATCACGTGTTTTTAGCACATTTCGGCGAAGCTTTATCAATTCTCTAAAAACGATTTCAGAATACACAAAACAATAATTTACACGATGACAAAATCCTGGGTTGTACATGAGGCCTCAGTTCAACAACCATCCAAAATCAGGCCACGTACATCTGTTAGTCTATCAAATGTTGATCCACAGGTGTAGTTCTCATGTTGATTCAGAAGGGCACTTTTTCACAGTAGGTCTTTATGTGATTGATCACCCTGAAATCAGTGGTATTGTTGGTTCGCAACAACGACTTTCTCTATGACTACACAAAACTCTGTTTTCGTCTCAAACCATCACGAAAGGCCACATATTGGAGATACGCGATTAATTCTGGGTGAGATTACTTACTCAATATTAGTCGAATAGTGTTTCGTGTTGGAAATCAAACAACAATTGCACCAAAGCTCTCTTGCAGAGAACAGATTGAGACGAACTCGTTCGTACGGGAATATTATGCATGTTGCTCACACTTCCGCAAATACGTGAGGTGAAATCTGAAACCTTCAAAGTGATTTGATCTTCGTGTTTAGCTTCTAACATTAAAAACTGCACTTACCTTGCACATCTTGATCGTCATGGATTGAATTTCACTGCAAGCTTACATGGCAGTTTCGTTTGCATTCAATGCGAGTGAAGTCTTTAGAATAAATGTGATTTATGATCTGAAATCGATATTGATACACAACATTTTTTATTCAATGATCAAATTACCAATTCCATTCGTTTATCGAAGAATGTGTAAAATCGACGCCATTTAGGAGCATCTTTGGAGAACAATTAGGGTTCTGAAATCAAAGGGATACACGATAAGTATATGAAAAGAAGGGAATAGCGTAGTGAGCAAGAGCGAATACGATTACAGAGCTGCTTTGAGGCATTGAAGAGAAAGGACATAATGGTTGTCTGGCAACGGAAATAGAGATGGTACTCAACGATACATTGCATGCACTACTCTGACTCTGAGGAATAAACAAGATGCCATTTTAGGAGAGAAGAAGTAGACGCGGAGAGTGCTTTTTTCTCTGCAATGCTTTCGTCTTTCGAGTGCCAAACGCGCAGATACAAGGGGAATTGGAATGCACGCATCGACAACTAACATTAAACCTACCGAGAGCAGCATACAAACAGATACATCCGAGACTCGGAATGCCTCCAACTGAAAGGTGTAAAGCCTTTACTGTAAAGGAACAATGGAATTAGGCGAACGAAAGGAGAAGCGAAAAAGGAAAGGACACTTATTGGTAGTCCTCGTATCTTAAAGTATTTATTAAAGTCGAAGTGATCTCTGGTCTCTGCTCACAATGGGCAAAAGAGAGATAGACCGTGTCCAGGTCAGGAATGAGGTGAAAATCGCAGTTCATTATGGAAATATCCGTTAAGTTCACACATTTTCGCCTTTCCTCCTATTCAAGGAGGTCGCCGCATTCGCCGATTGAGAGGATTACAGAGAAAAACGACGTAGAAAATTGCGATTTAACAGTGAAATGGACAAATATACCAATAAACCAAGACTAGGCCAGTTCAGGAATCCCGACCCTTTCAGGGTGACTACAGTTCCCCTCCCCATGACGGACGGACTAAAGTACCCCTTGCTGACGGATTACAGTACCTCTTTCCTCCACAGATGGAATGCAGTGCCATTACGTACGGACTACCACTCATTGACGGAGTACAGTAACCCCTGCACCATCACGGACGGACTACGGAACCCATCACGGGCGTACTACAGTACCCCTCATTGTCGGACTACAGTATTCATCACGGACGGACTACAGTACCCTTCACTATAGGACTGTAATACCGATGGCAGTCGTACTACAGTACCCCTTCGCTGTCGGGCTACAGTACCCCTCCCCATTTCGGACGGACACGGACTACAGTACTTCCTTCACCATCACGGAAGGACTACGGTACCCCTCATTGTCGGACTACAGTACCCATCACGGATGGGCTACAGTGCCCTTCACTGTCGTACTACAGTGCCCCTCGCTCTCGGACTACAGTACTACCTCACTGTCTGACTACAGTACCCCTTCCCCATCACGGACGGACTACAGTACTCCTCACTGACGGAATACAGTAACCTTCCAATCACTGACAGACTACAGTCACCCTCCCCATGACTGATGAACTACAGTACCCCCTAGTAGTTTGACTACAGTAGCCTCTACTCATTGACGTGCTACAGTACCCCGTTCGATACCGTAACCTCATTGCAGATGGTTGCGTCCCGTCAATGTCGCCTCATAACGTCTGTCCACTTCTGCATCGCTCTCATCGGTTGCATCGCCGGCATCGTGTTCCTAAAGGTCCTTAAGACGGTCAGTTTACCCAAGAGACTGAGTTCAGTGGGAGCTCATTACAGGTGCCTGACGAAAAATTGACTATCCTGAAGGGCACAAATGAAGTGAGAACATACCGCCTGCGCCGGACGAAATTTCGACAAATTTCAGAACCTCACTATGGCTGATTTTAAGTTTATCGCCTATATGTGTGTACCGTATAGGTAAACATTCATTTCGATTTTCATTCTCAACTCTTTATTCTTCTCAGCTTCATCGAGGAGAACATCCTGAAGAAAGACCTCAATGTGTGTAATAGCGACTTTGAGCATGAAGGGATATTATTATCTGCAGGGGGAACAAGCGATAGCAGTCATCGATACGGTCTCCAACATTGATGCCATTCTGCTAGGAATCTGTGCTGTCGTTTCCCTTCTGGCGGTTCTGGGTGAGTGTGAAAGTTGGCCCAATGCGCCATTGGAGGAAAAATAGGAGAAAATATTAGGTTGTCCCATAAGTAACTGGCACTTCATTTGAACGTTAATATCTAGACCGCGCAGAAAGGCAATTCTATGGGGCTTGGCCTATCACATGATGGTGTTATGCCCTGCTCCTACCCAACACCGCTCCCCCTCCCTCTCCTCAGTCCCTCTGGCGCGATTGTTCAAACTTGGTGGACCCACGATATTCGGACTCTCGTTTTGGATTTTTGGCCGCTTTCTTCATTGATTAGATATAGAATCCAACTGTCAACTGATGCTTGTAGCCAATTGAACGGCCGTCACAACCGAGGGAATAGTTCCGTCAAATCTCAGAGTTATGATCGAAAAACCAAGACTATGCCAAAAAGGGTCAAAATGCAGTTAGCCACATGTGCATCACAGAGTAAGCGTAGAATAGCAGGAGTATCAAAACTATAGTAGGAGATCAATATTAAAATACGACTACAGTGGCCAAAAATATGGTTTTTTTGGATATTGATTTTGGAATTTTTTTACAAAATCATTAATAACTTATTTAATTCCGACTCTTCCAAGTTCAAAAATCACAATTTTGATATTTACTCCTGTCATTCTACGCTAAGTCTGTGAAGCACATGTGGCTTCACAGAGTAATTTTGGCCCATTTTGGCATAGTCTTGGTTTTTCGATAACTCTGAGATTTGACCGAACTAGTCCCTCGGTTGTGACGGCCGTTCAATTGGCTACAAGGACCAGTTGACAGTTGGATTCTATATCTAATCAATGAAGAAAGCGGCCAAAAATCCAAAGCGAGGGTCCGAAAATCGTGGGCCTGCCAAGTGTGAACAATTGCGCCAGAGGGACTGAGGAGAGGTAGCGGGAGCGGTGTTGGGTAGGAGCAGGGCATGACACCATCATGTGATAGGCCAAGCCCCATAGCATTGCCTTGCTGGTACACATGTGACATTCCGGCGGTCTCAAACTCTGATCGCAAAGTTAAAGTTTCTTTATATTGGTATCATGAAGAATATCTGAAGTCCACTGTGAAAATGGGAATTTGAGCTATTTTTCAAATTATTTTGATGTAGACTTATTAAAATTGATTAATTTTGAATACATTTGAACAAGTATCAACCGAAATATCGATGCAAATCTCATGGTCACAGTAATATTCAGATATGTTTCACGGCGCCTTAATATGTTCGGGCAATCAACAGGACTCACGGAATTTATCAATTCAGCGTTCCACAATAATATTAATGTAATCTGGACAGAGTACGAACACCACCCCTGATTTCGTGATTATAAGACGGTTAATCTCTCATATTTAAATGCTATTTCGTCGCATTAATCGTCTCTAGACGTGGTTCGTCTTTATGTTTCAGCAGCAATACATATAGAACGCATTTCACTTCAGATTACATGAATAATACTTATGGGACAACCTAATATATAAAACAACACGTGATAAAAGCAAATGGTTGTGCAATTTGAAGCGCATTTTAGTAGTCGATTCCACTGATCGCACGATCATTACATAAGACACACCCAAATTGATTCAGGAGCCGTGATCGGAACGAAGATCTTCGTGGGCATCGCATTCGGTACGGCCACGCTTGCGATCATTCCGCAAAAAAAATTTTTCGCAAATGAGCAAAAAATGCGAAAAAAGCAAAAAAAAAATCAATAAAAGTCATCTACCGTACTAAACGAAAAAACCCAAAACTCATTTCAAATTTCGTTCTTAAAGTTCCCCTGCACACAAGGGAAACATTCAAATGCCCGCGCAAATCGAATGTTTACCTCAAACTTGGGTAATTAATCCAATGAGGTAGCAGCAACGCTCGCCCCCTACCCCTGGTGAGCATCGCACACGTGCCGGGTTTCAAAGGGTAGGGAGAGGGACAGGGGGAGGGGCGAAACCGCGATCGATCTGTCCAAAGCTACAGTATATTGCGAAACCGCATTTGAATTGCGTGTGCAAGCACTTCAGGGTTGTACCTTTGATGGCTCGCCAGAGGCCAGGGAAAGACTTCCTGTCATTTTTATTTTCGATAACATGATATTTTTTTCTATGTCTTTTATTCTTAATATATATATTTTTTAATATTGAAAACAAAAGAAATGTCCTTCTTGACTCGGGCTACAAACTTGCTGTTGACAGTAAATCGATACATCCAAAGATTAAAGAGATATATCCAAAGCTATGATATTCCTTGCGGGTCCATTTAGGTGTTTATAGTCCCGCACGGAATTTCATAGCTTTTTTTGATTTTTTTTGATTTTTTCTGAATTTCTGATTTTTCTGATATCTCTTTAATCTTTGTATGTATCGATTTACTGTCAACAGCAATTTTGTAGCCCGAATCAAGAAGGACATTTCTGTTGTATTCAATATTTTAAATAATGGAAAATTAAGGAGAATAAAAGACTTTGAAAAAGAAAACCATAAAAGGGGTTTATGACCAGTGGATAGTGCCTTTAACCATGAAGAAAGGCACTGTTACACAATTCCCACGCATAATATAATCCACTAGTAAACATATATGTTTTGCTTGAAAAAAATCGCTGAAAAAGGCTGAGATTTTTTGTTCGCTTTTTTTTTTTGCAAATAATTTTTTGCTCCTAATTTTTTGCTTTTTTGCGCAAAAAATTTTTTGCACCTAAAATTTTTTGTCCCGGCCCTGCTCATAGGCATCTAATGAGTAAATCTGAAGCTAGGAACAGATTAAGATTGAACAGTCAAAAAGCGACCTAACTATTTGTGTAATTTAACCGCAATCGTAGTATGAGTTGTGTTTTAGTTGCATGGTTATGATCTTCATGTACATTGTTCTCATCGTTGCCTTTGCGATGGGCATCGTCATGCTCCTCATCACCTACTGCGTGAGTTTGGCTTAATGGTTGTGGGCGCGACTCTCACGGTCGAGTTTCACACACCGTCCGGTTCGGATCCCGTCCCAAACAAAGTCTTTTGCAGTTTTTTCCTGGAGCTTTCGACGACGAGAAGCATTTCGGCGACGAGATGAAGAGGGAAGGGGAGTGAGTGATTGAATCCTTGATCTACCGTAATCCCTTACAGTACTACCCGTAATCACCCCTTCGATTCAGGGAAAGGACACCGTTGTCGAGAAGACGTGCGCGCGTGCTGTTTGAAGGGCGGATGACATCTGCACTGGAGCAGAAAAATGACCCCCGCTTCTGGTTCCCGAAGAGGACTTTGGGAATTTTACGAATATTGTTTCTTTTTGAAAATAAATGCCTTCGGGAACCAGAAAATGGCTGGCTTTACTGTCCGATAAAGTGCGCGTCGCCAGTTTCTTGTATTGCTTGTTGATGGAATGCATTACATTGTGTCGTGGATAAGAAAGGAATGGTCTAAGGGAGCTACACGACATTTTCGTTTGAATGGGCATTAGGACGGGTCGTCTTTGTAGAATTCATCTCTTTCTAATTGTCTGAGAAAATTTCGCTCTTTTCGGATTCGTTCGATAATTGGAAAAAGATATTCTCATCCTTCCCTTTTTATAATGCCTGATTCTTCAATTATCCATAAAACAGACATCATACAGCGGGATTATAGCGTTTGAGTGACCCGCTCATTTGGTCACGTGAGCATCATGGAATAATAGAAATATTATTCCTGTAATCTGAACTGAAAGACAAGCTTCATTTGACTACATCAGTAAGACTCATTATCCTATGCAAAAGCACGAGTGGCGACTGTCTAACAGAAAAATTGCACGCAAATGGGAGAGTGCGTAAGAGGACTAAAAGTCGCCATGTGTACCAGCTAATTCAGTTCCGTTTACATGAATAATAAGTGCATTACGATAAGATGACAAATTCTTTTCGCTGACTTTGCATTCTGGAATGAAATTAGACGAATACAATTGAAACACTTCCGTCGAATTCATAACAAAGATCTTCTGACAGACTGAATCATGCCCCACGACAGCACTTTTGGAAACCTGTATCAAAAAAAATTTCCCTGACTAACAATGGAATGGTCAGGACCGGTCTCGAGGTTTTTGATCCTACTATGTATTTTTCGAGAGCCCTTGACGAGTGAACAATAAAACCACCTTTAGCTAATCCAGTGGAATTTTTTATAAGAAGATATGGAATTAAAATACCGAAATTTAGGTGAAAAAAGCAATTTTCGGGATTTTCTACAGCAAGAAGCAGGCTTCACTGAGGGACGTGCATACCCGCAATAGAGAGTACTTAAGTAGTACATTGCACATGATTTTTACCAGACTTGCTTGTTAAGGCATAACAACGGGGGAAATTTCCAAAAGTGTGGCAGTTTTGGAAATTCCCCACACTTTTGTGCCTGAACCAGTAGGTCTAGAAAAAATCATATGCAAAGTACTACTTAAGTACTCTCCATTGCGGATATGCACGTCCCTCAGTGAAGCCTGCTTCTTGCTGTAGAAAATCCCGAAAAATGCATTTTTCACCTAAAATTCGGTATTTTAATTCCATAACTTCTTATAAAAAATTCCACTGGATTAGCTAAAGGTGGTTTTATTGTTCACTCGTCAAGGGCTCTCGAAAAATACATAGTATGATCAAAAACCTCGAGACCGGTCCTGACCATTCCATTGTTAGTTGTTCTGCTCTACTTTGTTGCGTTCCAGTGTGCGATTGTGCTTCGTGTGCGTCAATTCCTCTCTTTATCACTCAACCATCTGACCTCTCAGTCCTCGACACAAATCACTCTCGAAGTTCCCTCAGACCCGTAGAGACTCTCTCAGAATTAATTAGATACCTCTAAACGAACACTATTCGAATGCCAAAGGGCAGTCTGTTCCTCTAATTGGTTTGTCTGGGCACTGAACATGAGAGAACCGCTCGGAATGAATTAAAGAAATAGAATGCGCCTCGTGTGAAATATAAATAGTCCTCAATCTTTCAAAGTCATTGCTGTCATCTGATCCAGAGTGGTAACACCCCACGTGGCGCGATTCTTCTTTGTTGTTTGCACGCAAGCACGCGATGTCCCCGTCGTTCTGTGAGCTCGTGCATAATTCTCGCCAGTGCTCGACGAAAACAACTTCGTGTCTGGAACGAGTTCCAAGAAAATTGCCATATTTATTTTTAACGAAATTCATCATTATTTCACAGAATCAGCATGTAAAACCATTTCACGCACTCCTAGCCAATTCAGGCATTCAGCCTATATATTTTTTCATTCTTCTACATCAATGAGTACATCAATCTATGATCACTAATCGCCATAAGCCCCATTCCATGTTCTCTGGTAATAACTGGAACGCTCTGACTGTCGTTATCCAAAAATTACGATCGGCCTAATGACGGCCAAAGTGCGCAATCCTTGTGTGTATGTCTCACTCTGACCAGTATAATGAGGCACAACGAACCAGCGTACTTTGCCATCATTTAGAGACTTCTCATAGCCCTTTCCCGAGAACTGTAATTTCTAGGAATTCGCGCACTAATGAGAAATACGCGATCATTTTCCGTTGACCATTCTGACTGTTCTTGCTTGAATTTCCTTCAAAGGACGTACTAATGCACAAAACACGTTACAAAAATTTGTACCCCTACACTTGTAGTCCCTGCGCACCATTTTTTTACATAGTGTCTGCACACATAGTTTGTAGTGCAAATGCTTCGTAATACTTGTCGTCTCTTTTGTTGACCATTGAGCGAGGCTCCGTCTCATTGGTGCTTTGATCTTGAATCCACTTGTGGTTACAACCGTAAGCGAGGAACGAAAGCTTTCAGCCACCGGGATACCAATTCATTCTCGGAAATAATTTGTGAACTCCAAATTTATCCCAACTCTATCAAAACATGTGGCTGCAAGACTTTGCAACTGAAAATTCCCAGTAGCTAAAAGCTTCATACATTTGATGATAATAATCGCAAGACCACGAAAAACGGCGGTTCATGGTGGTAGAATTGTATTGATTCTGATTGTTTAACCCTTATTCCTTGTATCTCTCAGTTCCGAAGCATCCGTTCTGTAGACGCGAGGATGAAGAGTTCAATATACGCGACCGTTTATCCGTACTGAAGACCGGTCGGGAACGACGCCGCGTGACTATGTTGACCGACTCTACAGCTGGAGGGAATCTTTTATGTGAGTGCGTGAGTGAGGGAAGGATGGGATACGTGATGGGGATGAATGTTCTTCTTCTTCCTTGCAGTTGATATTGGTGCTGTGTTGTCGATCAAGTGGCACTTAGGCACGCACTTGTTGTTTGGATTAACTACTGTTTTGATCCAATTTATCGTATTGAAAGTAGTGTAGCTAAATACAAAGAACATGTCGCGCAATCTCGTGTTTAGCTCGATTGCTCCTGAGGATAAAATCCCGAATATCTGTTGTTTTCATGGCTGCACAAATCTACAAAATGTCATGCGTTTCATCACAGAAAAGCTGCAAAAAACCTTCCTCCTTGCTCAAAACATGATTCGGAAATCACTTGCTTCCATACACTTCATTCTCTTTTTATTGAACGTGAGTTGACTTCTTTCCCACAGTATGAGGGGTTGAAAGTCATGGGACTGTGCTAGGGTTTCTAAATCGGTTTTAATTTGCATTTCTCATCCGTCTCGAACTAAGAGACAACCGCACCGCGGAGATTCGACTAAATGAGAGCTATACATTTTCTACCTATTTAGAACCCGTAGTCTCTTTATTTGCCTCTCTCCCATCTTCCGATCATAATTACCGACTCTAAATGCCAACCTGATTGTTCCCTATTTTCCTCCGCATCACTATGTGGCTGAATAATGTAGGTTCCGAGGGATCAGAGCTTAATCTGCTGTGTATCATTACCCAGATCAAAGTTCGTAGAGAAAACGTTGTGAATGAGTCAACAATCAACGCCTACTCCCTTGCACACCACAACCTGTTGTGCTACTGGCACAAAACCTTGTTTATGACGTGCTCAACGTGACTTGCGGCGGCTAATTTATAAAAAGCCTCCTCTATTTTTTTCTGTTTATTATGACATTGTCGCTCCTTGCTATATTGTTTTCTGCCTTGGGCACAAAGCTCGACTGTGAGCTCATTTTGCATACAAAACTCGCCAAGACCATCGAGTCCGGAATATTCGCGTAAGCTCTGTGACTCACTACGAAAACTAGGACTACGAAGCATTTCGGAGATCTGAAGGCCTGAACTTATAACGATTGCTCCTGTAGCAATCTTGTCATATTCTGCCCCTCAAAATCTGGACATACCCTGGACAACTCGCGATGCTGTAGCTTCTCCCACCCCTCGTGACTCACTGCGATTCTTGTGACCTTGCGTGAAACCTCCATTACTCAGCGCAGCTTCTTCTTGCTCCATTCCATTTCCGCACAGGTGTCGATTGCAATTCGGCCAAATGCCTTGAGTCATCCCGCCGATAGCTGAACCTTTCTTCATAATAGTGAAATTAAGAGTTGTCTTTGGAAAGCTTTTTCACAGACGCCTATAACAATCGTGAATTGGACACATTTCGGCACAAATGTCATAGTTATGGTGAAATGGTCCGTGTACGAGCTGTTTTCTGTCGCTAGCTCAGTCTATTTAAGTAGATATTTTGACCGAATGTATAACGATAACAACTCCGAGCAATATGGATAGTCTCTGGCCGGCCCATATTTACTCGTTCCTCCAAATTGCCGTGACTAGTGGAAATTGGTCTGACTGATATAATAATCGAGGCCTGTCTGAGTCTTCAGAAAAAATATTGTCACAGTCTGTTTTGCTCTAATTGTTTTCGGTCATCTTTCAGTATGACAGTAGGCTGGTTGGGAGAGAGAATCTGGCCCGAAGTAAGAATAGATTGGCCCATTCTAGCGATACCCGAGCACACTCTTGTACTCTTTGCTTACTATCTAGAATAACTATTTATTGCCGGCATTTCTGAACATGTCTCCAAAATAGGCGAACGCTCTGGGACGCTCGACTCGTGCCAAGTAGCAATAACTCATCTCGGCACTGTCAATTCGTCAATAACTATCATGTTCTGGAAATACAGTACACCTTTCTGTTCCCGAGCATTTGGTTACTCGCTCATCGTAGGATATAACAAAATTCCTGCCTGTCTGCCAGAGTCTGGCAGAGTGTCTGCTCCTTGACAAATGTTGGCCTGCGTTCAGATGAAACCCTGATTCCTCCGGTCTGGCAAAGGGCACTTTGTTTTCCTTCTTCTAGATGACAATTGGCCTCTCAGGCCGACGAAATTGTGTCAAGTGATTACAACTTCCGACCCTGTCTGCTCCTCTGGTAATATTGACATGGGGGCCGAACGTCTCAACACAGGCCTGTCTTCTCCTCCGCGACACAGGCGAAAACACGCTCATTGGTTCCTGTTTTCGCGCTGTGAATCCGGCGGCGGCGCGACTGGTTCATTCGTGTTCTTCTTCTTCCTCACGCACTCACTCACTCTCTCCCTCTTAATGTTGTGGGGAGAATCCGAGCAATTTGGCCCGATGTGACCTCAACATTAACTCTGAACAACTTCAGAAATAGACACAGAAATGAATGAGGCTTGGATAAGTGTGTATGTTTTTAGCGATGTGATCGAAAAATCTCCTTTCGGCATTGTGTACAGTAAGCTTTTCAGAAAATTTGAGCATATCTGAGCGATCATCCTCAATGAAAGCCTGTCAATTTTTCGTACTCGTTGAGAATACCATATTTAGATCTAATACAGAGAATGAAATACGTGATATATTGCGCATTCCAGCGTGACTGTCTCTCTCACTTTTGGATATTATTTCACAGTTTTCCTGATTTCGGGTCTCGATTCTGGATATGTTTCAACTGTAATGTGTAAGGTACATAAGTGAAAGTAGGAATTCACTAGGGATGCACAATTTGGCAGCATTCATTTGGGCTGTGTCGTAGTCCCTGAGAGAATGAGATACAACTACCCACCAGCCAGTACTGTATTACTCTCCTCTCACCCTGTCTATCCACGGAATCTTGTTATTGTTGTTGTTGATTGTGCATGATTGATGATGTGACTGAGTGTTCTTCCTGCTGCTCCTTCCTATTGTTGTTATGTGTTCTGCCTTCATTTGTGCCAACAACACACACACACGTTGGGTTGACTTTTTATTCCACACGAACAATCATCTAACTACAACAAAAACACATTGTTCTCTTGTATGCCGTTGATGTCGCGGCGATCTCCGTACCTTTCTGGTGGCGAATCAAAACATCATCGTAAATAATATAGGGGCGGTATTATTGGCTCAACGTCATTGCTTGGCTTATAAACTGCAAATCCATAGCTCTGGACAGCCCTTCTGCGAACTCGCCATTCCTCTCAGTTTCAGCATTTCACTAATTTTCCTTGTCTGTGGTTCAAGCGAAAAGTTTTAAAATTATAATTTTTTGGCTGGGATACTGCTGCAGTTAGTACTGATCTACTAAATCACCAACGATTTTGAATCATTTTTAGAGAGCACCAAAAACGAAGAACAAAATTGACTGGTGGATTCATTGAAGTCGATTTCGCCCGCATATCATCATTTTTTTCCTTATAGGAATAGAGATGATAGAAAGTCGTTCCTGGAAGCTATGGTAGCTTTGATGTCTCGCATATTATCTTCAGTGAGCCGTAATATGGTCGTTGGTCTCTGCTCATTCCCTCACTGCTTTCACCAGAAACCGTTCGATGTCATGTAAACAGTATGTGCCAGTAGTGAGGTGAGCCCCCCAAACCCGTTCACCTGCCTCATACACGGGTGAAAAACAACTGCGCCATAGGCATTTGCACGCACAAAAATGGTGAGTTGTTCCATGATTTGCTGGCGAATGTACCTGTCTCACTCTTTAGGCGCAAATATTCGCAGCGCAGCCGCCATTTGCGCCCAGATGGTGAACACGAAACCCGTTCCACTCATTTGCTGCTTCATACACTCACAACACATCACTCGAACGTCAAAGAAGATTGTTTTCTACTATGTCCATATATAAAGCCAGTCACGGAACAAACAATCTCTTCCTTTTCTTTGATAGACAGTGTGTAGGAAGCCAATCAAATCTTTAAAATTTCAGAATCCCCATTTCCAATGACGTGGATGTGAAAAATGTTTCCTTTACCGTGCATATTCTTCAATTGATTGCGCATTTGTTTCGGCAATTCATATTTTTCCCTCGACGCATGCTCGCCTCTGTACAACAATAATCAGCGTATTTTCCGGGACACAGCACACACTGCTTATTCCCCCCACATCCAGCCATTCTGACCCTCATACCACATGTGACGACAGTTGCGCTCTGGACTTTTACGCAAAGATAGTGAATTGGACAAATGAGCAACCGTTTCGGACGAATCCAAGGTTCTTGGTGGTTGACAGTGATTCTGTCGTTCGCACTGCAAAGTCAGTCTGGTATGAGCTACAGTCGAGTAGAAGCACGATGCCGCTTTCAATGTTGAGTAGTTGTCTTACACCCGCTTATTTTCCTTCCATCCTACTCATTCCTCGTATTTCTCGTTCGCTCGCACACTCCTCAATTGTTTTGGCTTCACTCAGCTGTGTTTTCGGGCGCCGCGCACCACGGCGACTCGAAATTTGTTCCCCGCTTTCCCTTCACTCGCCTTCTTCGTCCTTAATTGCAATCAACCGGTCGTCTGATTCCATGGAGTCCCTGTGCAACATGACATGTTTCCGCACACTCCCATTGGTCCAACTTTGGGCCATCTACCCGCCATAGTGAGACATGGGCGATTGAGAGAAGAAGAAGGAGGGGGATACTGGTGTCCGACGAGGAGACGAGAATGTGACCCGGCGGTATTCCGACCGCGATCTCTACCGTATTCGCACCCTCCCTCCTATTTCTCGTATATTGCTGCTGAGGACAGTCCACCTCCCTCTACCCAAATTGTTATCTATCGAGGCAGAGATACTCTGATAACATAGGTTGCAAACATTCACAGCCTATAGTTTGGTGCGACCTGGATTTACGCGGGAGAAATGGAAGAGAGAGGAGAAGATGTTTATGTTCCTGTTTCTTCTGCCCCCTCCCACTCGTTTCGTCCTGTTTCAACGCTCTTGCAGGATTCAAACCTCCCGATCTTTGGCTCTACTTATTAAGCTACTAAGGGGATTATCCCGTTATTCTCTTTCCTCTCCGCCCCATCTTGTGACACTCTCTGATTCCCTTGTAGTGGCTTTAGATGGGTTGGTTGGAGGAGGGGAGGGTGGGGGGGGGGGGGGGCACAAAAAACACACATAACTAACGCACCTGTTTTGATAACACAATAAAGCCCCCGAAAAACCGTA
>JACMIF010003335.1:0-10103 GCA_014805445.1 Diplogasteroides magnus
CTATGGATAAAGCTTTTTTACACATGATATCAATATGGTATTTAAAATCTAGTTTGGAGTCTAACTGAACTCCAAGGTCACGAATGAAAGAAGGAGAAGTGAAAGAGTGGCCATTGATATAATAGGAATTGGCTTTGTCAAGATCATCCAGAATGGGAATACCACTGGAATCAACGAGATTATGTTTGCTCTGCTTAGATTTAAGTCGTGATCCAACGTAACGATAAAAAGAGGATGAATTATTACCACTTGAACCAAGTAGTCTATTTTCACGATTTCTAACAAACATTGGAACTCGAAATTTCGTAACAATAAGGTAGACATCTTGAAGATGTACAAGTCAGTGAGATCGGGGTACACCGTTGTGAAGAAACAAAATAATGCATTGGCGAAGACCACTCACTATCAAATCGCACTCCTATCTCGACAGTTTATTTCTCAGAGGGAATGTGGTGGCTTCTGTTGGTCTTGTTGAGTTTCTTCTGTAGTCCATGCAAGCTGTCAGGATGTCATGATAAGGTAAGCATTAGGTTTGTTAATTCGGTTTAAAGTGCATTTCTCATTCGTCTAGTTCACTAGGGGAGGTGTTTATCACACGCAGAGACAACAGCTCTTGACGAATGAGAAATGCACTTTATTACCGATTTGAAACCCTAGTACGCATTGGAATCTCAGACAACTTGGCATTAATCATGTCTAGAACCCACTGTGCAATTCTCTTCGACCACAAGGATTGCGAGGGTGATGGATATTATTTTAACGAAGGACGCATTCCCAACCTCGGGGGATTTAGTAACATAGTGAATGTCTATATATTTTTAGCTTCAGAACGGAGATGAGTGTCCTTGAATACCGAACTAATGGAACATATGCACAAGGGTATTATTCATCCTATCTGAACTGTTATTCCTAGTAAGTGTCTCACACCTGGATGCCACCCTGGTCTATCACTTTAAATGCTATTT
Source organism: Diplogasteroides magnus (assembly GCA_014805445.1). Classification (NCBI taxonomy): domain Eukaryota; kingdom Metazoa; phylum Nematoda; class Chromadorea; order Rhabditida; family Diplogasteroididae; genus Diplogasteroides; species Diplogasteroides magnus. The sequence continues at coordinate 966 of JACMIF010003335.1, forward strand.
CGTCGTTACGGAATATGTTTCAACTAGGAGATAAATAGATTAGAGCAACAGTTCAGTTAGGATGTGTAATAATAGGGTGCTCGTATTTTTGAACAAATACTTCCTAATTTCGTCGATTCTGATGAGAATAGCGCCATCATATTTTTATTATGAATTGGCCCGTAGTATATAATTTTGTGAAAAAGCAGGGCGCACAATTTCCAGTATAACAAAAGTTATGATTTTCTGAAGATTTACCATTATTTTGGAATTTTTCATATTTCATAACTTTTCAGCGATGCGATAAGCGGCAACCAAACAATTTCGGTTGTAGTACATAAATGTACTTGAGTAACCTCCATTAATATGGAGACTACAAAACGATTTTGAATTTTTTGTTCCAGATCCAGGTACATATGGTCGGTTATTACCTGGAAACTCTGTTAACTAGGCATTCGTATAACGGAGGATAAATATTTCTTGCTGAGCGATAAAATCTACCTAGTATTGAGTATTACGCATATATCAAGATACACATCGAGTTCTCGATCTCTATTTAAATTTGGATATTTCCTATGTTGCTCTATCATTGTCACTACCTGACCTTCAGTTAACCTAAGTAGTTCTCAACTGTGAGTTATGCGGACTATTCTCGTCGTAATTATACTGATATTCAACATTATTGTTTGCGATGCCAGCTGTTTCGACGTCAGACCCAAGTATATATTGTATATTTATATTATCGTTGATTTCGGTTTAGGCGCCACTGCGCAATTCTCTACGAACATAGAAATTGTGAAGGCGAAGCATTTTATCTGAATATCGGAGGAGTGCCCATCCTGACTACGTTCATTAAAGAAGTAAAAAATGGAGAAATTCTAGTTGTTCAAAAATAGTCCTGCACGGAAATCCCTGCGGAATTTCATTGGCGGTGTAGTAGACATACCGTAATCTTATTTTTTCATTTCACGTGTCAGCCGCAATTTAGAGCTTCGCGGTTTTATTTCTTTAATAAGGTACACTAAATGAGTACAATGACAATATTCCAGACCAGTTCGCTCGTTGTACGCCGAAGATGCGCGGTTGAGTTGTTTGATGAACCACAATACAAGGTTTTATATTTTATGCTTCATTGGCACTAAAGGCCAGTACTTATAATTTATTGAAAATTTCCAAAATGTTTCGATACATTTTCGAAAGTCTTCCGGTTAGTCTAACTCTTCCGGCACAAGGAGCTCCGTTATTTGCCTTTCAGTACAGTTTATTAATCGCGACCGGCAACGAAACAACATATGCATTTCTTGACAACTTGAAGAAGATTGGGCAGGACGACCAGGCCAAATCTGCCATCTGTTCTTGTATGCATTCATATCATAAATTGGAAATTAATATCTGTTATCAGGCAGTGACGATGTCAAGGAGAATGTTATGAATGCTCTAAACGACTAATGAATTAATTATTGCAATCAAATATTTCTTTTCCTCTCCAAAACCCTGTATGAATACAAAGTTTTATTATATTTTTACAAATACAGTCTATAAATATTCGAAGAATAATAAAAGTAATAAGTAGCTCGAATGAAACTGCTGGGATTATGTGTTGCTGGGACAAGTGCATTCGACTGATGAGACTTGATCGTTATCTCCAACGCTCTTCAGATTAGGCCAATACGTTTGTTCATTATTTGTATCTTTGTTTGCTATTAAAGGAGCCACAAAGGGAGATTGTTTTGCATGTACTTTCGTTATCACTTCTCTCCATTCCCACACTTTCTCGTCGTCAGAGCGGTCTACACTGACAAAGAGAGAGCAAGGAAATTGGATAGAAGTGATAACGAAAGTGCATGCAAAACAATCTCCTTTTGTGGCTCCTTTAAGGTGTTTATTCCATGCTGAATTGTATTCCTCATTAAACTGTAGCTGATATAGTCCCTTACCTCGTACCACGGATCATCATAGATTTTCAGGGAGCAATAATTTTTCACGATGAGAGAAGAGGTCGAAAAACTGTGCAAATTAGTTGTTAATTTCGACAATGTTTTTTTATTTAAAAAGAAAATAAATTCGGTAATAATAGAAATCAGTCTAATGCAAGGAGAAAACGCTTGGAACGCCAGGGTGTAATTCCTAATCGTCTGGCCCAGCAGTCCACCGGCAGGAACACATCCCCCGTGGATTATCCCCCTGACCCCGGAATAAAGATTTTAATGCCGACTAACCTTGTTATCGAAACCAGTCAGCACTGGAGTCTTGCCCTGGTTGAGGTAGAATGCTTCACCATCACAGTCCTTGTGCTCGAAGAGTATGGCACAATATGACCTGAGGAGGAAATGAACCTTTCATGAACCGTGAAGTAGGTGCTTTAATTGAGACCGTGAATTGACTCAGATATTGACAGCCGTTGATTTCAAGCCGTCTAACTCATTCCGAGCGGTCGTCTCTGCGAAGTGAAAGAAGACAGCTAGGAGTGTTAGAAGAGAACAGCACAGTAGGAAATCCAATGTAAAACGCGTTGAATTGTCATTACATCTCACTCAAATTGTTTTAACAAAAAAAACTTACTTAATGTGCATTTTTTCACAAGATGATGCGTCAAGAGCGAGTGGTAGGAGTAACATCAACAAAAATTTACACATTTTTGCCGCAAAATTCTACGAAAAGACCTCGTTAAATATCCAATGCAAGAAGAGATCGGAAAACAAAGCTCAGCAATGATTCATGATGATTGGCTCCGTGTATTTTTATTAAGTGAACAACAAACGGACAAGTAGAAATAATGCGGCGTTTTGCTGTAAATTTCACGTATATTGCAACGCATCACGATTTGCTTTGCATTTCTCTAATTCATTGACGAGCGGTTGTCTCTGGCATCTCATAGACAACCGCTCGTCAATGAATTAGAGAAAAAGAATCAACTTCGTGAGTAGTTTCACGATGTTTATCGGCTAATGATACATTATCTCTGTCTTTCTTCTCTAGTTCATTTTCTCGTTTATTCTCGTTTGTTCTAATATCATCAAGGGGGCCTCGTCCAGGAAATAGGCTGGACCTCCGAGTGTAATTCATTTTACTCCCTCCACCGCTCGTTTTTCTTCGTCTACTCACATGAGCTATTTCTCACTCAGGATAGCCGTTGCTAGGGTTTCTAAATCGGTATTCAAATTCATTTCTGATTCTTCCATTCTCTGGGGAGCGGTTGTGCCTACGATAGATAGACAACCGCTCCGCGGAGAATGGGAGAATCAGAAATGAATTTGAATACCGATTTAGAAACCCTAGCCGTTGCCCATCCCATTCCTAATCGGAAATTGGATAAAAGGTCTTCTTTCCCTGCTTTCCTTGTTCCCTGATCAACGTTTCTTGAGATGTTGAACCATATTTTCTTGATCTTGGCAACTGCATCAAGTATGGAGGCTTCCTGCATGAACGTAAATATAAAGTAAGTGGTACCTTTCAGTAAGTAAGTAAATATCAAATAAAAGTATTAAAGTATTATGCATTCTAACCGTACTCTTATACTCAATACGCTCGTTACTTTCTTGGGCCGGCTGTGTCTCACTCATTTTCCGCACTAGGCGCGATTTATGTTTAGCATATGTTTCACCCAAACTACTTATAGGAAAATGCTATTCTGAATAACAGCTCAGCTGGGATGCATAATAAGCAGCCGGTCTGAGCGTTTCCCTCGGACAGGGATTAATTTTCAGCACTTTCTGTGCGATTCTTTTTGACGATGAGGATTGCAACGGCGATGCGTACTACCTCAATCAAGGGAAGGTGCCTGTGCTAACAGGGTTCGACAACAAGGTGAGCAGGTTTCAAAGAAATTAGAGGTCCTAATATGTTGGTATTTGGTAAAGAGCATTTTTCATTCGTCTGGTCTCAACGGAGTGATTGTCTGTATTCGGGAATCAGAAAAAAATCTACAAAATGATTGAGCAGATGAAAGAGCGCACTCCGTTTTTCTGTGTAAATTAGCCCATATTTAGATGACAATGAGATTGAAAGAAATGAAAATCTCGATTTCATTTCTCCAAAAATTTTTGGACTTTTCCGTTTTTCAGACAAGTTCTCTACTCGTGAGGACAAACTGCACATTGACAATCTATGACGAGCGGTGGTATGATGTAAAAAAATTTTTTTTAATTTTATTATTCCTCTTCTTTATTCCTTCAGTCGAACGACACAATTATCTGTGACAGAAAAAAGTAGTTGCTATCCAAGCAAATCGAAATATGTTTTGAGATGGCAATGACCGTTTCATTAGCGAGCCAAAACCAAATTTTAGAATGACCAATTTGCATGTTAGGAAGCATAGCATTGATTAGAAGAAGAAATAGCGTTTTAGAAAAGACAAATGTGCTCTTTTTAGGCCAAAATCAGCGACATGGTATCATACAACAGCTCGACGGCCGATGCAACCTACTGGGAGAACCTGCAGCACATGGGAAACGACCAAGCAACCTCGGTCGACTGCCACTGCTGACCTCCTCGATCAATGGCATTTTCATCTTGGTATATTCGATGATATATAATTTATGATGATAAATGTTTATAAGATATTAAGACCAATTAATCAGTTATTTATCAAACACAAGTTACCAAATAAATAACGAGTCCGTGCGATTGAGTAATGTGACCTGTGGAAAATACCAACTCCGCATCCGTACGCGCGTCCGTGATTTAGTGCATGGCGGAGGTACAATTTCACGGATGAAATTTGCGGTTCTCTGCTATTCACATTTTTGTGCTTTTGCGTTTTCACCGTCGCTACACGTTGTTTTCAGTCCAAAATGCGTTCTTTCGCACGGGCTGGTTCGTTCGCTGCCGTGGCCAGCGCCTCGTTCCTTTTGGGCACTCAGGTACTGTTGAAAATCATTTCGTTTAACTTTGTTTTTGCTTGGTTTTGCCCCATTTTCTTGTTTTCTGTTATTTGAACACATTTTGATGCTTCAGACATCGATAGACTGGACGCCGCTGAACAGACTGCATGCTGCAACGGCCCTTGCGGTGAGTTTCCTTGTTTTGCTCAGTACGTTTTCATAATTTTCCCGGTTAATAGCTATTGTGCACTGAATTCAAACAGTTTTGGGTCGTGAGTTCCTGGTTTCTGAATGAAAAATAACTGAAGTAAATGTATTTATATTTAGCCGCCTCCTCCAATGCCCGTGGCCACTCCGGTCGGTGGAAAGGACGTCGTCGGCCCGTCACGTGCGTCGCAAATCATGCAGGTTCGCTTATTTTGCTGTTTTACGGCCCGATATTCTTTGTTTTTCGAAGATCGATGGTGATCGTCAAGCTTATGATGCTAATTGTTTGTTAATATTTTTCTTTTTACACAAGTGAAGTTGTTCTTAACTAACACTATTAATTTTTACTTTCGTTTAATACTCTCATTGCAGCACGGATTCCCTGGGTTCGACAACCTGCGCACATTCGAGGATTTTGTGCTCAGCTACGACAGAAGGACGAAGACTGCACACTGGGTGAGCTTATTACTTCTTCCCCTCCTTCCCCGTGTTATACTGTAGGTAACTGTAATTTACTGTCGAATAGAGGTACAGTAGAAGGGTTATTGTAGCTGGATTGTATGCCACAGTAACCTACAATGCACTAGAGTCCTGGCATCAGCAAGTACCAGATTTTCCAGTTGAAATTATATTTTGCACCGTATTTATAGTCCTGAAACAACTGGAACATATTATTGAAGTAATGGCCATGGGTATAATTGATTCAAAAATGCGTTTTATCATAGTTGGTTCCAAAACTATATATTTTTGCTGTTGCAGTTCCTGTCTTTTGGCTTTGAGTTGAGTTAAATGCTATTTGTTCAGGTTTGCGAGCACCTCACACCGGACCGGCTCGTGTACGATCCCTCTGTGGACAGGTTTGCGAATTTTCTGACATATTTAGTAAAGCTCTGAATTGCAACTTTGATTACGATACCCAGAGCGACCACTAAAGTGCTGTAACCACATTCTTGCACCTGTTTGCCTTTGTAATGCAAAGTCTGTACTGTAATGATGCGTTGATTACGGTAGCCAGAGCGACTTCTGAAGTGCTGTAATCACGTTCTCGCACCTGTTTGCCTTTATAGTACAAAGTTAGTACTGTAATGTTGCTTTGATTACAGTAGACCTAACGATTGCTGAAGTGCCGTAACCAAATTCTTGCACTTTCTGTAGTTTCGTAGTGCTACTTTGAATACGGTAGTTGAAACGATTGCTGAAGTTATATAGCCAAATTCTTTCGCTTACTTTGGTTTAGTAGTGCTGCTGCTTTGATTACGGTAGACCTAACGATTGCTGAACTGCTGTAACTACAATCAAATGTTTGTTTGCAGAAACAAATGCCAGTTTCGAACAGACGAGAGCATGCACGCGTACTTCCGGTCTGACAATATCGATTACAAGGTACGGTAGTCAGATGCTTTTAATGCTTTTGGATGATGCTGGTCACCTCACTTGATTCACCGCTTTGAAATCGTATAAACGCAATAAAACGCATAATCGGAAAACGCCTATCAAACCCGCCCCTAATCGGATGAAAATTTTATCCTAACCTGATGGATGATCTGTGGACTGTCCCTTGTTGACACTGCTGTATGCAGAATACAATACAATGTTTACCCGTGTCCGAGCATACGCCCTGGGAATCAAGGGCGGACTTCGATTAGTCATAAACATTTCCTCGCATTTCTTCTCTGTATTGAGTCCTCCCAAGAAAATTGAACGAGCAAGAAAATATGCACAGATTGGAGGGAACTAATCTATCGTGCTTGCAGGGAAGTGGCTACGACCGCGGCCATCTCGCTGCTGCGGGCAATCACAGACGGACGCAGAACTCCGTCGATCAGACCTTCCTCCTCTCCAATATGAGTCCGCAGGTCAGTCACGATCAAATGTGGCTACTGAACGGCTTATGGACCCTTGCGCCGTAATGGCGAAATGGATAGTCGCGTCATGATAATGCCAACAGGCGGATCTGTCCACTTCACCATTACTGCGCGTTGTCTTGCGCCTCAACATTCTTGTGACTTCTACGCGATCGCAATCGTGCTGTATGAATTCGAGTATTGAATAGACTATCAACGAAAATTTGAAATTCGAACTTTCTGAAACGGAAAAGATTTGCGTACGTCAAGTCAAATGTAAAATTGCGCTGATCTCTAGGAACCATACGTGGGCGGACTTCGTAAAAAAAATTATTTGCAGAGTGACTCCAATGGAAATTTTTTTTTTTGCAGAGTGACTCCAATAGAAAATTGTTTTTGCAGAGTGACTCCACACTCTTTTTGACTTTTTTGCAGAGTGACTTCGTAAATTTTTACGACGGTGCCCACGTATGCTAGGAACGCTTGATTATTGTATTGAGCACACTAATTGTAAGGCTTTGTTCTCACATCGTAGAAGATCCGGTAAAGTAACTTTTTGGGCTTAAAGAAAAGTCAACAACACCATTGCAGCACAGCCGATCTTTAACCTTTATGCTTTTCATGCAACATATTTGTTGCAGGTTGGCAGGGGCTTCAACCGTGACAAGTGGAACGATCTCGAGAAGCATGTCAGGTACGGCCATTTGATGGTTGATTATTAGGGTGGACAACGCAAGGAATTATTGACAGCCGTTCATTTCTAACCCTCTAATTTCATACCTAGCGGTTGTCCCTGCGAAGTGAGCGACGACTGCTAGGAATGAAGGGCTTTCAATATAGTCACCATCAGCGACACCCTACGTTTTAGTTCAGTATGGGCAGTATGAATCCCAAAGTCCACTTTGCCTCTCCGTGTTATCTATCGTGCGGTCGTCCATATGCCCCAAAGACGACCGCGCGATGGAAAGCGCAGAGAGGCGGAATTGACTTTGGGATTCACTCTGCCAAGAGTAGTGTGAATGCTGGGGGATGAACCCATTTGCACACATGGTTCTTGTACCGTAATATTGAAAATATGTTACGTCGCATCATGTATTGTGATTGAGGCACAACACTTTTAATTAATTGTTACCATAGCAGGGTTCGTAGCTAACATGTCCCCTGCAGGGTGCTCACAACGAAAAACGGCTCAATTTTAGTGCAAAAATTTAACTTTTTCTTTTTGCTGGGTGGGCCCAATAAGGTTTTCATGGTGATATCGTGATTTTGTCCCGATCATGCCTATGTTTGAGTATGGTTGTTACTCTTCTTCTCCTCGTTATACGAGGTCAGGGTGCGATCAATTTTTCATCCCGAAACTGCTGTAGATTTTCTTCTAGAATTCGGAAGCACTTAGATTCTTGGTGCAACTAACTATACGGCTTGTTGAAAGTCGGCGTTTTTAAGTACCGGATTACGCATAAAGTCAATGTCAATACTCTGTCGATGATAGTAGAAACGTGAATAGTAGAAAAGGTAAATGATACACACAAATGGAATTCATTTCTCACATTCGTAGAATTTTTTGAAAGTAATTTTGTGATTCATAGCAAGATAAGAGCTTGAATATAGTGTAAGATGCACTACATAATACTTTTTGCAGGAAACAGGCGAAGAAGGCGGTGAACGTCTTCGTCATCACGGGACCACTCTACCTGCCAAGGATGGAATCGGATGGACATAATTACGTCAAGTACAAGGTAAGGACTACTTTCTCATGTATCTAATTACTAGGGTGTCACATGCGAGTCGTTTAGTGATTCGCTGTGTCTCTACTCTCTGAGGAGCGGTTATGTCCGCATTTTATAGACAACCGCACTGCAGAGAATTGAGACATGACGAATGCACTAAACGACTCGCATGCGACACCCTAGTAATTACCTCGGTGCGGTTATCCATCACATGAGTCATGATGAGAGAGACAGCCGCTACGAGGGAATTAGACGACAGAAATATGCGCTTCTGATTGATCTTCGTAGCCGAACAAGGAGAAGCCATGCCTGTCGCAATCCGGTTCTGATTAATATTAAGTTTCTAAATCGGCAGCAAAGTGCATTTCGCACTCGTCTGCTTTCTTTGAAGCAGTTGTTTCTACGTAGTCCTAGTGGATTAGACGGATGAGAAATGAATGCACTGTATAGAAACCCAGAATATCAGGGCGAAAGACAAGAGCATCATAATTGTGAAATGGGCACTATCTCCATGTTAACGCCAACCATAGCCATACCTGCTAAGGGCCGGGACGG
>JACMIF010003336.1:0-14920 GCA_014805445.1 Diplogasteroides magnus
CCATTTCGAATCGTCTAATTCCACTCCTGGCGGGCGTCACTCACTTCGCAGAGACTACCGCTCGGAGTGAAATTAGACTGTCCACTTTGTTTTTCCACTTTGTTTCATCAATATTATATATATATATATTCAATTTCCGAGTTTACAGGAATATTCACTGGATTTGCTACGAACGCTGCCATGGTGAAGTACTATACCGCAACGAGAATGGGAAGGGTGAGAAGCTTGGTCAAAGAGAGCAGTGATGATGTCATGTACAGGTTGAATTTCAACTGGTTTTTTAAAAATAAATGAATAATAAACAAATATTGATTTCTGTCTATCCATATCTGATTGCATATTAGTACATCCTGAGTCAGAGACAAACGATTTCGAGATTTCGAGAAGCACAATTTAGATTATAGGTTCTCATTATCTGAGGAGCGTAAATGGCCGATTGAAATATGGATTTTAAAAGAAGAATTGATTTATCGAAAGGAGGCAAGGAGCAAGCCGATTCAAGGTAAATATTGCTCTATGAAAGTGAAACAGGATCACAAATTCTGCTGAAAAAGCATCAGTAAATTGTTCTCAATTAAGCCTATGCCCCGGAGAAGACTGCGACATATGGAGAATGCACCATCTGTCAAGAGGAAGTTGTATCCGATCCGAAGGGTTGCCTCTCCTGTCTCAATCTGATTGGCTGCTATATGTAAGTATTTGAACGGGCGAAAGACGCCATGGTTGTTCGCGACAAAACTATCAATTATGCCATCACTCTCAACATTAGGGATTGCAGTTTGTAACCTTATTTGACTTCCGTCCATTTGCTAATATAGTCTTATTTCAGGTGCGTCAAGCAGTGGTTTCACGAAGCAGAGGAGAGAACTAATATTAACTCCTAAAACTTGGGGCTACCGTATTCTAGATACAGTCGTTTCGAGAGTTTGAGCGTACACACTGGAATAGTTTTTTTCTATCAAAAGGTCCTACTCTGGGGTTGTGTAAATGTTCGCGCGTGTGATTGGTCCGGGGTTCGACACCCAACATGAGTCTTCTTTTTTGCAGGATCTTATCAAATTTTTATTTTATTTATAAGTCGGTCCAGAGATAGAAAAATCGCCAAGGGGGAATACTTTTATTTGATATCCCGAGTCCTACGAAGTGGTCAAATTTCGCCTAAATTCTTCCTAAAACATGATGTAAGTCAAATTCAAGCTTCATCTCAGCTTTTCGCATCTTGGATTGAGACTTTATCATAACGGACATTGGCTCAAACGCTAGCGGAGGACAAGCCACTCCTAAGACATGCTTTTTTCATCTGTCGTACTAACCCCCGATTTGATCGAAAGAAAAATGCCACCCTTTTCGTCATAAATCGCTTCACAGGTAACCTACCGAGATGGCGACCCCACCGTTCGAAAGATAATTCACTGAGCTATTTGTTGATGGGTTGCCGTCTTTCAACGAAAATAGTTAACACGACGAAACCAGAATATTAGGCCGTTAAAGCTTGAAAAATGCTTAGGGAATCCCCTGGATTTCAGAATATACAATGTCAGGGGATCCCCTGCAATTATATATTATGAAATTGATAATTTCCAGAACAAGACATGTCCACTTTGTCGCTTCAAATGGGGAAATGAAGGACCAACAGTAGAGGATATGAAGAACATTGCAAGCGCCAAGGCATACAATTTCGCAAAAGTATGAAGAGATCTTTTTTTGTCTTAGCAAAACTTCTTAGCAAAAGCAAAAGTTCCGTCGCTTCATCTAACTAATCACATAAAACTCGTAGTCATTCAATAGTTATCTAGTCTGTTTGTCAATTATTGACTGCCAATGACTGATGATCTCGTTGTCATATTTTTTCGCGCCTACTCTCAAAAGTAACACCATTAATTGTCTATACTGTACGTCTTTCTTACTCGCAAACGATAAATTATTGCTTTTTTTCCTAAATTCGGTGCAAATAGGCATTTTCCGCAGTTGCTGACAAAGAGAAGAGGTTGGAAGAGGAGAAGAAAGCCGATGATGGAGTGGAGAAGAAAGAGGAGGAAAAGAAGGGCGAGAAGCAAACCTAGGAATATTGATTGATTGATTTTGTGTCCGTCATACAAGTGATTGGCATCATTTCTGTCCCCTTGGAGGTCGTGTTATTTGAGTGTTCAATAAGTTGAGAAAATGACTCACCGCCCTCTCTACTACCTAGTCGTCTAGTAGACATTTGTTGACTTGAAGCGCCTTACATACTTTCTGCCTGTGATACTAGGGTGTCGCTGATGGTGACTATTAAGATTGGAAGTTTGACTAGGTTTTCGGATATGCTTCACAACTCTTATAAATTCAATATATGTAGCCATGGTGAAACATATCCGAAAACCTAGTCAAACTGCCAACCATAGTGACTGTATTGACAGCCGCCCATTTCGAACAGTTTAATGTCACTCTGAGCGGTAGTCTCTGCGAAGTGAGTGACGCCCGCCAGGAGTGGAATTAGACGATTCGAAATGTGCGGCTGTCAATATAGCCACCATCAGCGACAACCTATGTGATACCCTTGAGATTCATAAGAGAGATGCATTTTGAATAGTAGCCTTATTTGTTTGACATATGTGAATGCTTGAAAAGGATACGACTACGGCTTTACCAATTTTGTTTCACTCTGTGTACTAAGTACGCTATGTATCTGTTTGATTTTGCTCGATGAATAAATTCTTGGCAACTCAAAACGTCGAAAATAGGGGTGGGCAGGGGGGTCCGATAGAGGCCACTACGGAACGTCAGCGTATTTTTAGTGAGCTGTCCAAGTGCTCGGACATTCAAAAACATCATAAAATAAATATCAATTGTTGAAAATAATAAAGAAATGATATATAAAAGTTTTGCACGTATGGTTCACACCGCGAGGCACAGCACTTCAGAATGTCATTTTGATTTTTCATATGAAAATGAAATCGGGCGGGTTATCCTGTTCTAATCGCAATCGAAAAACAATATTTAAAATGTCTAAACACTCAGAAATCATAACCATGTGAAATAGACGTCATTTTAAGAAAATCCATTTTCGCGCATTACCGAGAATTCCAACTTTGAAACCATCAACCCATTTTCTGGGGCATTATTCAGTTGACAAAACATTGTGGCATATGCAATGGCATGTGGAGAATTTGATGGTAATCTTTAAATGGCTGTTCGTGAGTTAATTCACTTGCTATAAGTAAACAGCGATCATTGCAAAATTTTCCGTCGTTTTTCGGCAGTTTGGGCTCTACCGGGGCAAAATTTAGGCATGAAATCAACAGGATTAACGAAATGGACCATGATAAAAATTTTGGAACACAGTAAAACCCTGTGCGTGAGCTGCAACAAAATTTATAACTTGTCAAAAGCGACTAGCATTCGGGTACAACCACTTTACGCAGCCATTTCAGTTCTACCGGGGTTAATACTGGGCATGAAATCAACAGGATTCATGAAATGGACCATGGCAAATATGATGGAATACATTAAAACCCTGTGCGTGACCTAGAATTAGAAATACTATTTAAAATGTAAAAATTTGCAAAATCAACTGAGAAAATTACTGTGCGATTACCTTGGTGTCTATTCCGAATTTGTTCACTATTTCACGGTCACGGCGCACACCTAAACACGGGAATAAATGACAAATTATAAATCTTCGAAACGTGCTGTATATACATTAAATGTTGAAATATGCTTACATAACGGCGTAGATAAGGAACAGGGCAATAGTAAACGGCGCAATAAACATCGTTGCCCCATCTAGTTGATGTTGTCCCAGTTGAACTGCTCGCATTGCGGACGCGGTGCGTGAAGGTGAATTTGCTTCAACTCTGCAAAAACAGTGTTTTCTATCCTTTCCTGTGGCTTACGACACATTCTAGAGGTCTATTCGAAATCCTGAAAATATTAGCTATTGTGTGATACTATGCTCAGTGCAGCCTGTTTTGCACGATGTTGGATTTCCTGCTCCGTACATTGCTGGCAATTTGTCTTTTTTTCTTTCAGAGGCATTGAACCAGCTAGTTATGTGGTTCGAACAGTTCTACTCGGGAATCATTACCATTGCGTGGGTGGCCGGTGCTTGCTACATGTCGTATCCCTTCAACAAGTTGGACGTTGGCCGTCCTTACAGGAGAGACTACTGTACATTGCAGAGGTAGGTGATCAATCTTGTGATTGTGCTCTAAGCTGTTAATTGAGGACGGATCTGTCAAAGCGAGATCATACTCTCACTGGCAATCAATATGTCATCTCTGGTCTGGAGTCCATCCCTGATGCACAATGAGACGTAGGATATTCCTTGTGTAGAGAATCGTCATTCTTATGTAGACTGCCTATCCATTGTGGATAAACATGTATTCATTCGAAACCTTTATCTGACAAAATTGTAACAACTAATAACAAGGCTATACCCGTATTTACACAACTGAGATGTGCATTCAATCCATGCTTTAAACCGGTAGAAATGTTTAGCTGTTATTGTGAGTGACTAAGGAGTAATTGTGACACAATTGATAGATTCGACTAGTGCATCATCAATCTTGTCAATTAGTCGATTCTCTGGAGGAGTCCAAGTGGGAATGACCATGCAATTCAATGCCATTCGAGTCTAAAAAGTCATTGTCTAGTGTACTATGTGGGATGTTACCTTAGTGATAGCTCGAGCACTCAAAAGAACATGTGAAATCTCAGCCGCCATTTGAGGGAATACCTAAAGTATTGCAATTCTACTATGTGTTAGGTGGTATACTAACCGTAATGGCAATTTGTAGATGTGGTACGAGTGGATTGAGAAGGGAGAGATGGAGGGCAGAAGGGGCGAGTCTCTGTAGGGATTGTAAGACATCCAGTACTAGTTCCAGTGTTTTGGCACTCTTGGCCACTCGATACTGTAAGGAATATAAGTATGAATACTGTTATATTCTTTACCTTGGCTGCAATCTGAATTGCGAGTGCTACAGCGAATACTCTCCTGTGAATATCACTGTTGGCCAACATCTCATGAATGAAATCAAGTGAAACATAAAGAGAAGGAATGTAATTGACGAGCGAAGACAATTGATGAAGAGGAACCAACTACAATACATTCATTTGATATTGGATGATTGAGAATGTTGTACCTGCCAGAGAACGAGTCTCAACAATTGACGATCAGCTATGAACATTTGATGAAGTTGTTCACATATCAATGTGTTCAATTCATCCAGACGAGCACGGGAAAGGTCTATAGAAGGGGAATGAGAGAAGGGAAAAGGAGACATACCCTTAGTGGAAGGGAATCGAAGAGGATCCATCACTTCCAATAGAAGATGAACAATGGCTGCAGTCTGTGAATGTTCAGCTGTACTAGATACAATGTCTCGTTCAGTCTTAGTCAGATCACTCAAATGGAATGAATGAGATGGAATGGGAAGAGTCCACTCACTCCCTCTCTCCACATGCTGCTATCGTCTTCCCCAATGATGTCCTTCCTGCCTGTTGGAAGAAATGAAGAGCCTTGAGGAAACAAGCAAAATGAGGAGGAGAAGTGAATATCTGGAAAGGATTACTGTAGTGAGAAGAGAGGGAATGCTTACTCTGGGATCAACTCGAAAGAGAAGAGGAGGCATTTGATAGAGACGAGAGACAGGGACGATCTCTTTACATCCACCAGTAGATAACCATTGTGCAGCAGAACTGAAATGGAATGAAGTAGAGAGGGATGAAATGAGAAGGGGACTGACGATTCAATGATTGTCCTTGGGACGACTTCCTGTAGTCTCATCCAAAGTCGTGTACATAATTGTACAAGTGCACGAGGGGAGGAAGGAGATAGACAAATGGACGAACAACGGGCAACTATCGAATAAAGACGAACCTGCATACAATATGAATGAACTCGTGAGGAATGAAATGAACCTGTTCAGAAAGAGTGGCCGATTCCATCCTTCGCATTGCCATCAGAGCCTGCCCACTGTTCAGCAGTCGATTCAACTGGATAAGAGAAAGTGAATAGAAGATATTGATTGATACCGTATCCTCATTGATTCTTCCATCCTCAACTTCCTTCTCCTGTAGACTCGTCCGTGCAATGTGAACACTGTGAGATGATGGTTGCATATAAGGGAAGAGTTCAGATGAAAGACGAGTGAACCATGAACGAATATGAGAATAATCAGAATGGAGAACCTGGTAGAGAATGAATTGATTACAAAACATAATCATCCTCAATCACCTCTACCACACCTAGAAGATAACGAAGTGGAATGACAGTGTATAGGGAATGAGGATACAATTGAACACGTTCGACTCCTCAAGGATTACGGTATGACAAGAGAAGGGAAGGAAGAAAAACCTCTATCAGTTGCCCTTGCAGTGTCAAGATGAAGACGATATGAAAGGAGGAAGATTGTGGATAGTATTCTACGAGGAAGAGAAGAACGGGATGAGAGAGGACCAGAGAATGAATCCTGAATGAGGAATGAGAGGGGAAAGAAAAGGAAGAGTGACCTCTATGAACTGAATTGACAATGTCAACATTCCATCAGCTACACTTGATATGGCAAGTCTATCCAATAGTGAACCTATTATGGGATGAAGAGGAGTTGTACACGATGTTAGTTGACGTTCCATCCAATCCTTCAATCAATAATTCACAAGAGCACGGTAGAATGGACTTACAGTAACAGAGACTCCGTTCTTCTGGAAGACATTAGCTTGTAACAACTCGTTGACACAGAAAACAGGGACTTGAACATCAGAGGAATTGGAAGAGAGACCAGGGGTGATCTGAAGGGAGAACGTATACTGTAGAGTGGAAGAGACACTGACTGGTTGTTGCATACACATCAATGCAAATTGTCTCTCATCCAATCCAGCCTCATTGAGAAGTGAACGAAGAGCAGCTATGTGACGAGGAGGAAGGGATACCTCAATGAATGCAATGAAGGAAGAAGAAAAAGGGAAAGATACCTTGAGTCTGAGGATATTGGAAAGGAAAGGGACAAGTTGATCAGTCTTTTGACTAACAAGAGCAGTTCCAATGAAGATGAACGTATGAGAGAGGGATACATGTTTAGATCTGAATATAGAAAGTGAAGAATGAAGGAATAGATTTGTTCACGAGTCTTTCTCGCATATTGCACGAAGTCCTTTCAGCCAATCAATCAGTCGAGATGTGTACACAGTGACAATGTTACTGTAAGAAAGAATTGTACTCTTATTCTTCATTCTGCTAATATACTGTATATTATATACAAAGCACTTAAATATTATATAGTAGATAAGGAAAAGACTTACACATTTGGAAGGGCGACAATCATACAGACTGTCATGATCAAATGAGAATCGGCGACAGCTTAAGAGAAGAAGATGAGAAAGGAAGAGAATAAGAACATACGAGGAGTAGTTGAGTGAATAAGGAACAGAAAGAGTAATTCACTGTCCTCTGCTGTTGGTTTGTATGAAGAGGAAGAGAGAAGAGTACAAATTGAAAGGAGGAGACATGATTTGTCCTCCACTACCATTCTATTGTTTAAGAAGTTTTGAGCAATCAAAGCTAATCTGAAAAGAGCAGCATAACTATTGAATAAGTGTGTATGAATGATACCTCTGATAGAGAGCGTACATGCTTTGTCTGGCAGCACTTCTATGTAGAAGTTGTCCCAGTGGTCGACTTCTGTTTAACATTTCAGAAGATAGAAATGAGAGAAGGCTTTCATCCTGAATAGTTACATAATTTAACCATTCGAAAGTGATAGAAACTTGCATCGAGGAATTGGCAGGCAAGTCTCAGTGCGAGGATACAGTCGGTTTTACCGTTGAAAAGAATGGAGAGGACGAAAGGAGCTGAACCAGGAGAAAGAGACAATAACTGAATGAAATACAGTAAGAATAGTAAAGAGAGTTATGCATACGAGTGAAATGGCATGTGCTCTCTGTTTCCCACGAGGAGTTTCTTCTCCTCCACGAACTGTCAAATTGCACAATGAAGAGAGAACAGGTAGAAGAATCTCTGGAGTATTAGCAACCACCTCAAAATGAGAAAATCAAATAGGAAAATGATGAGATACCGTACCCTGGCCATTACATCAGCTGCATTCTGATGTGTGACAGCAAGAGAAACGAGTCGATCAGGGAGACAAAGGCCAGGATTGACAAGTGAGAGGACACAAATGAGAAGTGAAGCCTCGTATATGACATCATCAGCCACAAATGGATACAATTCTGTACCATCATCATCCATATCCTCTGTAATCATTGACTGTAAGTGAGATAAGGAGAGGAGCCAACCTGGTTCAGTCAGTTTCATACATAAAGCCCTCATTCTCTCTTCATCAGTGCCCACTCGCAGTCTCTGTCCTGTTACTGCCACTCCGAAGATAGTAGTCTTACTGTACAATGAACTACTGTAAATCAATTTATGAAGATTGTATACCGAATCTCTTTCTCGATAGCTGCAAATGGAAGACTGCAGAGCGATTGCAACCTATTTGCTTCTTCGAAGGAAACAACACGTGCCAACAATCTGTCCTGAAATGGAAATACTACATGATTTAGTAGTCATGGGGCATTTCAAATCCCTACCAGACTTTTTTTAACACATTTTGAGTCAGAAATCAGCTTGTTCCGAATAGAAGCGGCATTCTTTCATCCTATTCTTGTCAATCACTTCTTATAAGAAAGAATTTCTTATATTGCTGACTTACATCATTGCTTGCAACTCCGTTTGAAGAAAACGAAGCGACAAAGAGAGCGGGTAGGAATGGGTGAAGCTGTTCGTCAGTGAATTCGTCCAGTCGAGAGAGTAAAGTGCCTTCTTGTAAAGCGTTGAAGGCCTCTGCTAGATGCGAGAGGTCTTGCATAGCCATATTACCGGCAATAGAACACACCCGTTAGACTTGAAAATTGCACTGAAGTGTACTGTTACTCGAGTTATTTTTCGAATTGCGAACTCAGACCACGCCCCTTTTATGAAGCTGCATTACTGCGCGCTCTAATGCAACATACCGTACTGTTAGCGAAAGGTCATACATGACAAGAATAAGATGAAAGAATGCCGCGTCTATTTAGGTAAATCCCAAACTTCACAACTTCACAACTTCACAACTTCACAACTTCACAGCTACACATCTTCGCACGTAATAATTGATATTTTGGCCATTTTTGAGTGAGATCCCGCCCCTTTTACGACATAGTGGGCGGGATCTCACGAAAGATTGGCCAAAATGGACAAATTCTTGTGCTTTACAATAGATTCTGCTGTTGCCATTTTTACGGGATACGCACGAAGATTTGTCCATTTTGGCCAATCTCACTCAAAAATGGCCAAACTATCAATTATTACGTGCGAAGTTGTGTAGTTGTGAAGTTGTGAAGTTGTGAAGTTTGGGATTTACCTACATTTTATCACTATCCTTTTTTCATTATTATCATTACATAACGATTAAAAAGGACACATTAGTGTTAGCACAAAGTAACTGTTAGTATTGTGATATGGATACAATGTTATTAGTACAGCCGCGACATAAGAATTAGTAAGAAGCAACTCAAAATTTGTCTACATCTCCTAGGAGATGTAGACAAATTGTGTATTATTGGTATGGACTTGAAAACCTAAAGCGACACACGGCTTGTACTCTTTCCCTCCATTCATGTTTCAACTCTTGTTGTGCCATGTTGCATTTAGGTACAAGATAATCACTATCATTTATCTGAACAAGGAGACATGAGATCATCATTACTGAGAAGCACCGGTACATAGAACTAGAAGAAGACTAGAGTGAACGGGGATACATTATGACACTTGAATGTACACGGAATGAGTGGTATCATTGTGAAGACTCTTCATTGACAACAATGAATGGTTTGCAGTGTTGTCTATCACAAGTATTGACTACAACTTCCGTTGGTCTCCATGTCTGAATATGTCCTTCCTTCCCTTCTACTCATTCTACTCACTGTATTACTCTGTAGGAAGTCCTCTTTCCTTGCACAACATCCCTCTCCTCTTCCTTCTCCACAAGATATCAGAAGGTATGCAGCCACAACAGAGAATAGAAGGGACAGTCCAAACAGGACAGTCGCCCCCATGTGAACCAATGAGGCCAATCCCAATCGATGCTGACAACTATGGGATAAAGAACACAAGTCATGGAGGGGATCCCACCTGGAACATCTCTGCCATTGCCTTGGGATCCTTCCTTTGGGCAGCGAAAATGAAGATGACGTCAGCGAGGAGAGAACAGGCAGCTGAAGAGAGAATAGATAGTTAGAGAAAGGGAGGGAGAGGGTACCTGTCATGAATATTGCAACTACATAAAGAAGAGAATTGGGAGGAAAACAAGGAGAACACACTCCAATCACAATTGAAATAAGACCAAATAGGAATGTAAAGACACCGAAGAATAGAACTGCTTTGTGTTGAGCTGAGTGATAGGGTTACTTAACAATAGATCAATGGTCACTGACGAAGAAATCGATGGAGAAGGACTTCCTTTCTCCTTTCATCACTTGATTCCAATGCATTTCTGATTGCATTTTGGGTAGACTCGTCAAACTGAAATGACTTCTCGATCCCTCTTTCCCTTCCCTTTCCTCACCTTATATGAACAAGAATAAGTACTATGAGTGGATGGACTACCATCCTCCTTGATAGATGAGAGTGGAATGAGATGAGGAGAGGATATAACACAATCCCACCATAGACCGTGTTCATGATGTGAGTCTGAGAGGTCAGCTATCTGAATGGATACTGTAATTGAGAGTGAAGATACTGTATGAATGACCTGCCATAATGGAGAGAAGAGGGAATATGCAGTGAGAATGAGTCCAGTTACAATTAGAATAAGGGAAAGAGTCAGAATTGTCTTGTATTCAGTGTATCCAACCATAGAGACTGAAAGGGAGAAGGACTTCTTCCACAAATAGAAGTGGAGATTCAAAAGTGAAATGGTTGGAGAGAAGGGGGAATTGTTCAATTTGAGAGGGGAAGGAAAGGCCTCTGAGACAATGGGATTGACGTCACACAAAAGATTGACACACACAAAAAGAGAAGAAGAAGAGACCATGAATAGTAGAGGGAATGAGAAGAAGGACACGAAAAGGTGAAAGGAGACTTGAAGAGGACTGTTTAGGGGGAAAAGGGGAAGGGAACGGACAATGAATAATGGAAGAGGAATGAAGAAGTCAATGTGACAAGAGACACAATCTCTAGTCAATGAATACCTGAGGGAATGAAAGAGTTGCAAAGGACTCAATAGTACTATTGCATGAAGAAGAGAATGAATCCAAGTTGGAAAGGAGCAATTCATACACTTCTTCTCTCAATGAGAAAAAGAGTATCCGGTGAGTGATGGAAAGGCCTCATCACTTACGATGTTTATCGAAAGGAACGGAATGGAGTGAGTGACAGGACTAGTCAAAGAGAAGCAAATGGAGAGTTTGTTGAGGGAAGAAGTATCATCACAATTATCTACGATGGAAACATTGCAAGGGAGAATGTAATGTGGAATGAATCAATATCTATCTTCCACTATTTACATTTAGATTGTAACCACATGGGGCCCTCATTCATAATAGCCACATGAAGAATGTCGCTAATTTGTCGCTAATTTGTGCCTTCAGGGTGACATTTTCGAACATTTTTTTTCGAACATTTCGTACCTCCTCAGAATGAACCCATTTGAATTTTTGGTTTGGTATAAACAAAAGATCATACTGTAAAACTGTACATTTCTGCCCTACCGTATAGTGTGGGCATAACGTCAAAATTAACGTCAAACGTCAAAGTTGTTTTATATAAAAACGAAACGTCAAACGAACAATTCTGTCTGTCCTCTCATACTGACCGTTTGTCTATGATGAGCGAGAGAGAATGACTCGCAGATGCGCACAGACAGAAAGATGAGAGTGACCGCTCTTAACAAGGCATTCGCACAAAATGAATCATGACTCCGTTGAACGTCACGCCCACACTACTACCGTATGTCGAGAATGTCGGTATCTAATAGTAGGGTGTTATGACATCTTGATCATCTTCCGGATTGCTGTTCTTAGGGAGAGCGAATGTCCACGCGATACCCCTTGATTCCCGCTCTTCCCGCATGAGAATTACTCGTTTACGAGTACCTAGAGTTAGCATTTCTATTATATTGGTATTCGCCAAAAACCAAAATCGGGCTCTGATGAATCAAATGATGAATGAATGTATGTATTAAACTAAGCGTAATCATTGCAGATGTGAGACCATACGATAGCACAGCGTGCCGGAACGTGAAAATACATAATATTGCAGCGCATGAACATCGCGCACACGCGTGAAACCGCAACGCGTCCCATTGAAGTCATAATGGGAAGTATCGCGGCTTCACGAGTGTGCATGAAATTGATGCGCTGCAATAATACGTATTTTCACGTTCCGACACGCTGTGCGATAGTGAAGGCATATGAAATCCTAAAGATCATTCCGTCATCCAGAATTCTCCAGACTCTTTGGAGTACGTTTTTCGCAGATTCCCATATCTGATGCGAAGATGTAGTAAAGTGTGTAGCCGTCTGTACAGCATTTTTCTCATATTGATGTGTTTTGACCAACCAATCCACTAAAACGAATCAAATTATGGTTACATACATTTTGCACGACAAGACTTTTATCCATTCGGCTATTTCCCCGTCTGTTTGTTTTAGGGGGAAAATACATGTCGGGAAATCTAATTGTAAGCCGAGCCTATCTAACCGCTTGGGGAAATATTACGTTCGCGGGGAAATACAACTGAGATAATCACAGAAATTAAAATAACCTCGTAACATTCAATTTCTTTCTCGTAGAGACTGTAAAAGTCGTCATTGTCCACAATAATCTTTTATCTATGTTAATTCACCACACAAATATTGACTATAAAGACATATTTGTCTGTCTGAGAACGTTGATTTCTTGGTTGAATTGGCTTTACTTTATCTTTATTCTGTTCCAAATAATACAATTGAAGGGAGAACAAATATGGATTGAGTGATATCCAATTGACTCCTTCATGTCTGATCCTCTTCTCATTCTCAATACTAATCTCATTTTGTCTCGTTTGTCATTCTCACATTTGGGGGCAGGAGATGCAGGGGCGAGGTCTGCCACTGGATATTGAGGCTCAATCAAGACAATACATCACTATCTCCCTCCCTTCTCCCAACCTTCTTCTCTTCTTCAACAGGTCCTGCATCCATTTCAACCATCACTTCACTACTCTCAGCTTGCTCAAATACATCTACAGTCTCATGTCAATTGCCCTTTCAAACCTTCTTTTGTGCATCAATCTTCTTCTTTTTACCACAGCAAAGAACGAGGGAAGTGAAGATGAAGAGAGATACAACTGTATGGAAGATGAATAGAATGAAAGAATAGACTGTACCTTGTAAGAAGAAGAGGAAAAGGGAGGAGACCATGATGGAACAACCAATCCAACTAATACCCGATCATAACAATGAATGAATAGTCAATGCAAAATGAATGTGCAAGGAGGGAAAGGACAACAATTATTGGATTAGTTCTGCAGAGGACGACGAAGGGATAATTGACCCTTCAGTCGTGTAAATCGTACAATGTCCATTCTTTACCTCATTTTGGTCAGTCCTTTCGTTCATCTTTAATTCATTTGAGTACATTGGAGGCCGTTCCCTTCCCTTCCAAATAGAGTAGATGAATGGGATGAATGGACTCCTCTTCATTCCCTCTCAAATCCTCTCATTGTACTTGTTCCCCTTATTCCTCTGGGGACACTCATTCATCTTGTTCAACTGGCCATTGTTTCTTCCCTTTTTCCTTCTTCAAAGGGGTCCACTCCTTCCATCTGTTACTTCTTCCTCCCATCTGCCTCCAATTCTCTCTCGTACTTCTTACGACCAATATTGCTACAATTGATGAATTACCCCCAATGTTTAACTTATTGACCCCTTTGACCGTTAGACTATTGTTGATCAAAGCCACTTCAAGACAAATGTGGCACTGTGTCGCATTGTGGTACATTTCTCGCCACAGTTGAATTTTGGCTCATAGAGGCAATATTGAATGTTTGTGATATTTTTATAATTTTTTTCGACCCGGAATCCATTAAATGCTCCAAGGAAAACCCTAAATATGCTGTTTTCATCGAGAAATATGACGGAGATAATTGATTATTCGGCCTGATATTTTGGCCTGAATACTACAAATGTTCCTGCGAGAATTGTTTCGGCTGTATTTTCAGGCCGAATAATCAATTGTCTCCATCATTTTCTCGATGAATACAGCATATTTTGGGTTTTCCTTGGAGCAATTAATGAATTCCGGGTCGAAAAAAATTATAAAATTATCAAAAACTTTCAATATTGCTTTTCTGAGCCGAAAATTCAACTGTGGCGACGAGAAATGTACCACAATGCGACACAGTGTCACATTTGTCCTGAAGTGGCTTTGATCAACAATATATAAGTTGGAATAGAGTAGAAGTCTTCCTTGGTTTGAAGAGTCTCTTCACTTTCTTCTCACGAATACTTTCCCTTCCCCACTCATTGAGTCCTTCTCTCATTCAGATGATTCTGTCCTTCATTCCCTTCATTCTCTCATTTCTCCTCACTTATGCACAAGACAACTCCACTTCAATCTGTCAGGCATATCTGGACTGTGAAAAGGTTGTTGAGGTTAAGGTAAGAGAGGGAAGGAATGAGGAGGGAAAGGGAAACATTCAGAATGAGCAATGTTCTATTCAACTGAAGGAATGGACAGGGAACAATACTTTGTGTAAGGAAGTACAGGAGAAACAGAAGGAATTGAAGGAACTGTTGGAGAAGGTAAAGGAAAGGAAGGGAAAGGGAAAGGAAGGGAAAGGAAAGGTATGTAAAGCAAACGAAGGGAAAGCCATGGAAAGGTACAGTAATGTTATGAAAAATAATGGTGGATTAACGT
>JACMIF010003337.1:0-14918 GCA_014805445.1 Diplogasteroides magnus
GTCCTATTGCTAATTAATATTGTCTCATGTAAGATTCACGCTTTTTATTACCCTCGGGTGACCTAGTTGTCATCTAGTATGTTTCGTCTGCCTACAATTTTACTTAACACTTTGGCTCTCAATTTGCTTATACTGACCTGCAAACGATAAAACAACAACATACTAAATACATTGATTTAGCGCTGATGATGCTTTCAGGTGGACAAAGTCTTCACTACTTATTAGGGATCATTATCATAGAGCGCGAATGTTGGATCACGGATCAAAGATCAGCAAAACGGCGGCACCTTGTCATTTCGTCCACATTCGTTCGTGGGGCCGATCCAGCTCTAGTAACACGTAGTGAGCAAACGGCCACAAAAGATACGATCAAGATGCTTCAGGAAGTGTGTGAGTCACTCTTCTTGTGTCACCTTGACGAAACTGGAGACAAACCGGAATCGAGTAATACACGCGGACTGGGAAATTACCAACAATGCGAAAATGTACTGGAGCTAACAGAGTATGTTTCGCCATTAAAGTAGATTTGTTCACAATTCGCTGTGTATGGTTTGTGGTTGACAGTGTGAAATATCAAAAAAAATGTAACAAAATTAGTAGATAAATTTCGCGCATATCACGAGCAACGAACAGATAAGTTTCATCGCTAATGTTTATTTATCATTCGGAATGTCAGTGCGTAGATATGTGGAAACGTACTAAATATAATTTTTAAAAAACAGTTCCAATAATGGACATCTCGTAATCGTTGCGTGACACGTAGCCTAGCGCAAATCAAATACAAGGTTCATTTTAGCGTTGTTTGCGACGCTGATCTTAATTGACAAAGCTCCATAGATTGGCAAAGTGCTATTGTATTGTAAATTTGCCAATTTCCGGCTCAAGAATACACTAACCATCTAGGCATTTCCGCTTGAATATTAGTCTCTACTATGGGATAGCCTACTCGTCATCTGTCAGATTACGATACAAGTATAGTTGGGCAGATGAGAAGCTCGAATATTTGTCAGCGGTCATACAAAGACCACTCCCTTCGGGCTACGCAATAATAACAGCCGAGAGAAGACGGCGCGGCGAAGAATGGACGAGATGCGCGCGTAGTAAACACACGCTTCACACAAGGAGAAGAATGAGATAATGGACACTACTTGCTTCCCATCTGACAGATGCTAATCCAAACAATTGTAGCGCCATTGGATGACATATGACTACTTTCAAGGATGTGTTTCACAGCTCGATAAATATGACCGCACCTTTATGCACATATGAACTTATAAAATAGTCATTCTGCCAACCATAGAACCGCCAAATACGAGACTCCAGTTTTGTACAATTTGACCATTTTCGCACAATAATCTAATGAGCAAATTGCTATATTGCATTATGATCAAGGCCCTAAACACACGCTTCGCAAGGCCAAGAGACGACAGTGGTCAGTCAGTTCTCTGGAGATGCTAATCCAAACAATTGGTATTAGGTGCTTGAAACGTTTTCTAAATCACGACTAATGGTCTGAGAAACAACGAACGAAATATAAAATAGTACGAAATAGTAAGCGAAACAGTACGCAAATAGAGTGCGTAGTACGAAATTGACAAGGGGAAACTAAATACTTGGAAAATAGCTTCGGCGCTTTTTACTTAACAAAGGTGGACATGCTTCACTTGGGTAAGAGATTGTAGTGGTCAATTGTCTGGACATGCCAATCGCTAGCCAAATTGTGCTATGTCTATTCGATTGACCATGTGAGTGAAAGGCTGCAAAACATTGGCAATCGTCCAGATACCGTGATATTTTGTCTGCCGAAATTTCAATATCGTTACTTTGCCGCAAATGTCCATAGAGCAAATTGGCTCACACCACTGGCTGTTGTAAGCAGCGGGGGCAATAGCTCCGGATGATCTTCCTTTCTTTGTGGTGCGAGAAGATGAGAGAGAGAGGTTCCTATCAAGGAGACAACATTATAAAGGAGACAACGAGATGAGGGAAGAAGAAGCTGGAGAGAGACAAGGAATAGGAAGAGAGGGCAGGGAATATGGTTGGCAATTTAACTACTTTATGGGATATGTTTCACAGACGGTATATCTTGAAAAATATAGTAGCGTTGAAACCTGACCCGTATAATAGTCAAATTGACAACCTTAGTAGAGCAAGAGAGTGACGAGAAACACGTGAATGAGCGGGTGTGTGAATTAAGGTTGGCAGTAGGACTGCGAGGGTTAAGTTTCACAGAAACAATAAGTGTCAAGATAAAGGATCGGTGAAACATAATCGAACTCGGCAGTCTTACTGCCAGCTGTAGCGCGAATAGGAGAGGGAAAAGAAGACAGAGAAAAAAGATAGGAGAGAGAGTATGGAATAGTGAGAGAGCACAGAGAGTCAGAGATGCGAGAGAGTGTGTGAATTGAAGAGAGTGAAAAGAAGTCATAGAGATGTCCATCTCGCAATCTCGTCGTACAACTGCACAGGAATAAGCGCCGAGAAGCCATAATGGCTTTGAGCTTCTTTCTATGGCCGAACAGGATGGATATAGGGAGGATAAACGAGCGAACGGAGGATTTGTCAGATGGACTTATCGAGAGATAGCTAGGGATATTTGCGCAATGATTATGAAATGCTCTTCAAATGCGCTCCAACCAGGAATTCAAAATCGGTAAATTTGTAGTCATTCTTCTCCTCCTCGCTGTTGTCTCACCCCCTTGATAGACAACCGAACTGCGGACAAGAATGAGGACGAATTTTCCGATTTTGAATCCCTAGCTGCTACTGATAAGAGATACGCCGTAGCTGACATTCCGAAGATTATCCCTGTAGAAGGAGAGGGTGGATATATGGGAGCGAGTGAATGAATGAACGGAGATGAGTCACACATCCACTACGGAAAGCTGCTTCCTATGAGGAACGGCCGAGAGGGTTGGCAATTGAATTATTCCGTTAATCATGTCCGGAATCGACAGGAGGCATCTATGCGCTAGTCATATTATGCGTCCCAACTGAACTGCTCTTCTTGTATATATAGCTCGCGTTTGAAACATATTCAGAATCACGACCGGAGGCTAGATAAACGACGAAATGGAACTTTAAAATGAGAGAGACAGGCGGTCAGAAACGTCGCGCCGTATAGCAGTTCAGTTAGGATGCTAAATACGGCATGCGCTAGGCGGGGTGTTATATCATTCAGCTTTTCACTCATCTACAACGTTCAACAGCCCATGTGACGACTATTCATTCACGATAGTATTATATAATCTTTTTTCGAAAAGGAACCGAGCAGAAAGGTGTATCCGCTGAAGTTTCTCTTGCATGCGCCTCGTGTTGCATATTATTTTCTTCCATTCTTATTTGACCCGCCATTAACAATTTCATAACAGGAGACAAGATAACGCGAAAATATATTATCGGCTCTCCCCTGCGATTCATACTGCCATTGGGAAATAAAAAAATGAAAAGTTTCACAAAAGATTAGCTGCTTAGCGAGCAGAATGAAAGAATAGCCATCTCGGCTGCTGCGTCACAATATTATCGCAAATGTCATAATTCCGAAAGTAAGAGCTGAACCGCATTGAAATTCGCGGAATGCTAAGAGATATGAGTCATATCAGCGGAGCTGTTATCTCTTCGTGCGATAGCCAACCGCTCCGAGTGGATTAGATGGATGAGAAATCCACTTTATTGATTTATTAACCCTAGTTAGCCCAAAACCATAGGTTGGGTGCCGAATATGGTTGGAAGTTTGACTACTTTTGGGTTATGTTTCACAGAAGGTACATATATCTTCAAATATGTAGCGGAACTGAAACATAACCCATAAGGCCAACCCTAATGATGAACCTCATTGGAATGAGGGGAACGCATGGAACTAATGTGTATGTCTCCTTGGCGCCACAACAATAGGATGCGTGATTGTTTGTCCTCTTCCCCTCTCAGGGAATGGCCACTAATGGAGACATCAATTGAACACTTATGAGGAGGGCAAGTGGCACTAATTTGTGTGTTAATCATGTCCGAAATTTGCTGGGAACGACTATGCTCTAATAACTAGAATGCCGCAATCAGTGATATTAGTGCAATTGCCATTCGTCTAATCTCCGCGGACGGTTGTCTATCACATGAGAAATAGGACCGTCCCGGTTAGATAGCGATTAGAGAGTAAAACTTGAAAAGAGAGAGCGGAGAAGCCTGACAGCCCGTTTGATTCTATACAAAACGACCCTTATGGTCACTAATCGCGCGTTTGGCGCGTCAATCATCAAAGGAATGCTTATGATGCACTATAACCACCTCTGACTCACCTTAGTCTGAGAGACTATGGGATGATGAGAGAGGACAGAGAAGTCAAAGAAATGGCTAGAGAGTGTATAAGATGGTGAGAGTCAGACAGTTATAGGAGACGAGAGAGTAAGTGAATTCAAGAGACACGAGAGAGGCAGATACGGTCAAAGGAAGAAGCGACGGCCGCCATTGTTTGCGACTCAAATCAAATCACCGAGGATGGAATGAGCGGGGGAGGACAGGGCAAAGAGGATCAAGGGGTTAAAGGGGAGAGTCCCTAGGAGTGAATTGCAAACTGATAGTGCGTTATTGGGTACTGTAATCATTAATCTCTCCTGGACGGTCAGAAATCGAGACAACGGTTCAGAAGAGGAAAATGATTGCATACATATGGTGTTGACCCGAAAATGCTGGCGAAAGCTGAGGACGTGCCCTCAGAACGTCGGGATCGATAAGGGGCTACTGATAAGAGAGGAATGAGGAGGAGCGAGGATTGTTTATCGAATATTTCATGTGATTCCATACTTCAAGAAGAGAGTATTGTCTATTTCGGCTATTCCCGAATAATTATGGAATCAGTGAAACGTATTTTTAATCATGATCAAGGAATGGAAATAATTTGGTATTTTAAACGTCTGAACAGAAATATTGCAACTAGTACAATCCTTATGTTTTTGATAGACCGTCTCTCTCATTTTAGTGTGCCAGAGATCATATTATACTTCGTCGTTTCTCGGACAGCCACTATTGATTTTGGATATGTTTCGACTGTGCTGTACAAACAATAGCAAAAATTGATTAGGTACGCATTTTGAATGAGTGACTGAGTGTTTCAAATGCAACGCGATTGTCAGATTATGACAAAATTATGACAGAATGGTTGTCTGTTCGGAAGAAACAGAAAGAATTGGGCTCTCACGAGCGAAAACGGAACATCTTCATCACGGTGATTGGCACATGTTTGAATGATCAAAGAGCGCCGAAACTGGCCTGTGGAAACCCAGGCGAACATTTTGAAGGATCTTCCAGGAGGAATATTCCACTTATTGTCAAAGCGGTCTGGACTGATCAGCAAGATACATCAGACGTTAGAAACACAATATGTTCACGGCACTCGTGTCCTTCAACAGTGGAAACCACCCAAACACCCGAGAATGCGCATACAGAAAAGACGTAAAGAGAGTGATAAAAGCACTTCCGGTCACCTTCCAAGATAAAAGAGAGCGGAGACGGAGATTATAAACAGAGAGGCGACAATCATATCGGACGCGAATCGTACAGGAAGTTAGCAAAGGACGTGACATTAGAATGCCCCAGGCACGGGATTACGGCAGGAGCTGCACGCCGATTGCGCAATTAACTGGACAGACCGATATTGCGCAACTCGCATGATTATGCCCGTTTTAAAAGTGTGCTACACCAGTTGTATAAACAGGCAGTGATTTGAAGGCTCAATTCGATTCGTATAGCCCGTCGATGAGATTTCCTTTGGTCATCGCTGCAAAAGAAGTAAATAGCTAGCCGATCGCCGAAAGGGACGAAGAACGGAACGAGAAATTTTTATGTGCGAGATCGTAACGCCGAATGAAATTGACGGAAAGAAACCGACTCGGAGAATGCAAGAATATCCCAAGGACAACCCTTGATGACACGGGAAAGGAGCAGTATCACGCTGATTGCGCAATGTTGCTATTGTCACTTGCGCAATCGTCGTGCAACTGCCGAATGCCCGTGCCTGAGGCAGTCACCCTGATTGCGCAAGAAGCTGGACGCAATTCGGAAGAGGCAGACTCTCGAGCTAAGTGGCTCTTGATTCCACTCAAGAGCTCTATGGGAAGGAAGGAACAAAGGAAATCAAGTTATTTATTCTGGACTCTAAGTGGAACTCGAGGCTGATTCTGATCCTATAGGAGTGGTAGACAGTGAACAATGGAAATGAGAGGTAACTCTCAATTCCATTTCGCAAAATGTAATATAACGTTAAAGGAATGCAACGAAGGATCAACCGTAGTAGAGCAGATTCACCCGTTAAAAATCGATGAAGTAGATGCCTGCATTCGACTGCGTTCCTATCGGATATCAGTTGATCAAGAACTAGAGGACATAAGTGAAGATCACGAAACATATTTATTTATGTGCGAATTTCTTGAATGAGCATCGAAAATTGTGGAACATATGAATTTCACGCGGTGCGATGTGTTTCATTGATCTCATGAATACGATGGTTATTCCTGCATCGTCGGTATGAAGCCAGTATTTCCGCTTATAATACAAGCAAGTAATCCGAAAAGCATTGAAGAAACTGAGTTTCATGCTAGCAGCGAACCTTGACCGCCGAGAGTTTCGATTATACCACACGTTCATGCCGTTGATTGATACCTATTGTGAACGCGAACCGGGGAAAACCGCCTAGCGCGTTTCCAATCTGACTTCCCGACCCTTCTCAAAGTAGTAGTAGTCCATAAGACCGAGAGACTACAGTTCAATGTAGAGATCAGGCAAGCAAAGACATCCCGGCACCCCTGGAATTCCCAACCACTTTCCTTCCTCATTTCTTTCTTTCTTTCAAACGGAACGAATTGGGGCCACGCCAAAATTAATGCTGAGTACGAGCTCGGGTCAAACCTTTTAGATGCAGTTCCTGACTTTAGCAGGGCTACTAAATCTGGGAACTTTCAGAGGTTTGCTACACATAACTGTAAACTAATAAAGTTAGGGTGAATGAGGAGAGATCTTGGACTGGGGATGGCAGTTAGTATGCGAGATTGATTACGTTTCATGTATGATATAACTTCTCAGATATAGGACCAGGTGAAACATAACCGGGATCTCATACAAACTGCCATCCCTAGCTTGGACCAAATTCACACAAGCGGTCAGCGCAACTAAGGGCATGTGTGATTGCGCATAAAATGTGGACGATAAAACGTCCCTTTAGGGAATGTGGCACCCTTGAGAGGGCATACAACATATAGACAAGGGTGAGAGATCACACGATCATTGGAGAGCACAGAGAAATCAGAGGGCGAGAGAGTATTCAAACCAGAGAGAGGCGGCATCATCCTAGAGGGACAACACATGGACGAAAGAGTGCAAGAACAGTGGAGAGCACAGAAATAATGGAAGGTGAGAGAGTGCGTGATCATAGGAGACGGTAGAGAAATCGAGAAAAGAAGAGGATCGGACAAAAAAGGCCGCGTTTGCAGCTGTCACTTCTCACATTTGCACCATGGGAATCCTCCTATAGTCATAGAAGGGGACGATTGCATGGTGTTAACTTGTCAGCTGAATGTGAGGAGCGATCGAGCAAAGATTCTGACCCTTTCGCCTATCGCCACGGATATAAAGCGAAAGGAAGAGCGCAATAGTCCCTAGCGCATAAATGATGGCATCTTTGTCCATTTCACCACTACGGCGCAAGCGTTTTTCATCTGATCCACACTTCATTGTTCCTTGGCTGAAAGAAGTGAGTCATAGATGCTTGCGCAGTATTGGTGAGAATGACAACGACAATGGCGCATCTATATATTTCACCATTATGGCGCTAATGTCCGTTTTTATCTTTCTCACGCGAGGGAGTACAGACGGCCAGAGATGAATTCCCCTTTCTTTGATGGTCACAAAGAAGGCGCGAATCTAGCTGTTGTGTGTGGAGGGGGAAGGCTAAACTGGTACTGATGGTGAATGGACAACCACCTGGCAGACGAAATTCACACACAGAAAAAACCCACAGATCTGGTGGTTGATCCAAAGTGGAAACTGGGAAGGGGCCTGATCTTGAGAAACTTTAAAAACGTAGTGATTTTTCAGTGTTCGCTGATTAGTTTATGATCATCGGCATGAATGCAATTGCGCAACAAAATATTTCCGAAAACTAATATAACCCTTGGAACATATAGTAGAAAATGAAATTCTTGAATCCGGAGAAAAAGAGGATTTTTTGTCGGAAAGTAAAACAACTGCGCATGAGATAGTTAGGCCACATGATCGAAATTCATTAGCGCGCGATCATTCTGGTGCAAATTTATCGAAAGGAATGTAATATAGAATGGGACGAGATAAGAGCGATCCAATGAAATGGAAGAGCCGGAAAGGTAGGGAGCACAACAACTGCGCCATGCGCACTTGCGCCATTATTGTGGAAGGATCGAACAAATGTCCATTTCCCATTACGGCGCAAAGTCATAGCTGAAAAGTATCAGTATTGCGCGAATGTTTACCAATTCAACTAAGGAATGCGAGAGAAAGAGATCGGGACGAAGAATGAAAAGGCAATGGAATGCGGCTAAACTCTCTCTTCCTCTCATCTCCTTTCTTTCTCTTGTCTCGATCGGACAAGGCTAGATTGCAATCTCATACCATCCCCCCCTACCCGTAGGCTTCATGCCTAATAGCCACCCTGTAGTTAGACCAGCTGTGAGAGTATCCAAGTATCCATTAAATTGGGTGCGCTGAGGACTTGAAACGTTCTTGCGCGGCACGTACAAGAATTCGAAACAAAGCCAATGACTTCAAGAGTCCCAAAGGGTTCAAGGAGATATAACTGAAACACAGGCTTAATTCATATTTTGTATCACAATGGATGTGTTTCACAGAATCTCATTTGATCATGTAAATCATGCTTGAAACATATTTGAACTCACGTTAGGTGGTCACATATGCTTCGAAATCACAAATAAAGCAAGAGAGCAGTGTCGATCAAATATTATTGGCCCTGTAAGTATTTAGACCAGCTGTGATGATATTCAAGTATCCGCTAATAAGGTTGTATTTAGGACTTCAAAGCGGCATTGAGAAGGCTGGGGGAGGATATCTTGAGAGATTTGGGACTCATGACCCTGAATCCCCACTGTGAAAAGGCTTTCGGCAAGAAAACAAAAGGCAACCAAAAGATGTCCTCGAAAGTTCACAGTACAGAGAATACGGATTTTAGTCGGACTAGGGGGCACAAGAAAGGATGATCTCAAAGAGAAAGAAGAGGGAAATTCCGATGATTCACGGATGATTAAAGCCTGAGAAAGGAACAATGCCAAGGCGGATTAGCAGAGGTCAGATGAGAATAGATAATGGAGTATAAGGGGTATAAGGAGCACGTTTTTAGTGAAGAATTTGTGAGGAACAATGGGGAAAGAATTGGATTGATCAACCAAAAATGTAATCAGTTGAGTGTTGAAACGTAACCGAGATAAAATAAACTGCTAAATAGCGAAGATGATTTGAAAGCGGGATCACATTTTGAACGGGCAAAGAAATTTCGAGCCGAATTCAAGGCTAAAAAGCGTAACTGAAAGAATAGTGTGAAGAAACTTTTTCAAAAAATTATAGAAACTTGCGTATTTCTTAAATGATCAAGTCAGATTATCTAAGAATATCGGCCGAATTGTTTCCATTTGATTGGGAGGCTCAATCGCTCGCGAATTCATGCGGAGAAAGTCAAATTGGAACGCGCGGCTGGAAGAAAGTAAAAGTGAACAACGGGGATTGAAGAAGAAGAAGGGGAATTGGGATATGAGATCATTTCGAATGAAAGGAAGAGAACAGTGATCACTGACATGGAATTATAGGGGCCATATAATTGCGAGAATTAGATGACCAATCAGAAATGTGATTGGTTGGTTGTTGATAAATTTGAGCCAAAATTCAAAAGGATTGCGCTTTTCTCCCAAATGGAGGAAACAACTCAAGGAGGAGCTATCCCAAACAATAAACATACGGTTCAAGCTTGTAAATGCAAATCACCAATTTATTTTGCCTTCAAAACTTATTCGAATTTAGTGCTGTTGTTCAGAGAAACGTCGGAACAGCGAAATAGAGGAGGCGGACTATTCGTACTCGAATAAGATAATTAATAGACAATTCAATAATAGTCAGAAACATTAGCGTTTCACCATTGCAGCGCGAGTGTCTATAGAGATATTTATTCCCTTTCACTCAGTCTAAATTTGATCAGCAACGAATGATAACGTTCAAATGCCACGGCTACGTCCAAATCGACTCTTATCGTTTGAAAATACCTCTTCACGTTCAAATTTCTCCTTTACACTTCCCTTTCGGGTCCATATCATAACCCACACAGTGATAAGAAGGTAACGACTTATGGACCGTTTTTCGTTCATGCGCATAGGTGAGTCATTCTCGCTCGCTTATAATAGACGACCGATCGAATGAGGGCACAGACAAAAGTCAGCGTCTGTCCAAAAGTGATAAGAGGGTGGAAATAACCTCTGATAATAACTTTCGACTGAGAAAGCAAACATTGGTTGGGATTCGAATTCAAAAACGATTCAAATAGTGTGCCCCACGTTTCGTGGGAGAATCGAAAAATGATAATTGATAAGTACTCATTTTGCTGCTGAAAGACAAGAGTGTCAAGGGTATTTGCGCTATTATAGTGAAGTGGGCATCTGCGCCGTCATTCCACGGCCCGTGTGCTCATTTCATCATTATGGCACAAAGTTCCTCGGCCCGCGTGACTTTCATCTCTCTCATCAAAACCGCGGCACACAATGAATGCCGTTTGTATCTAAATGATCCCACATTTTATAGGTAAAGTGATATAAAGCTGATAAAGATACCATTGCAGGAGACCTACGGGATTCCAGAAAATTCGCTACATATATCATGTTCTTAGCATATGTTTCTAACACAGTTTAGAGGCTATCGTCAGCTGTTACGGATGGTGGCTACCGGCCGTCCTCTGTATCAAAACATAAAAAGAACGCGAACAAACATATAGACGTTGATGTTGCTATAGATGTTGCTTCTGTACAAGTCGTGAAACATAACTTTTTGCCATGATACATGCGGTGTATTATTTGCTGCCTTGATCGGTTTCAGAAACATTTGAAAGGAAACAAACCGCAGACCAGATAATGTAATTTAGGCCAAATACAAAACATATCAGAGAAAAATAATACAAAACTAGGTTCGGGATAGGCGAGATATTGATCATAGGGTGTCGATTTCGGAATCAAAGTGCATCATGATTGTGCGTTTACTCGTTCAGACCTGTTGTCTCGGACTTGTGAGCGAGAATCAAACTACGCGACCACAAAAAGAATTGCATAAAACCGAAATATGCTAGATAAAGGCTGAATACTTTCGAAACTGAAAGAGTTCCTTGACTCCTTCGGATATACACATCTCTTCGAGAGAAAGATCTCCCATGAATATATGATACAGTATATACTATTTTTGAAACGTGTCTGAATACACGAAAAATCCACGCGCAAAATATAAGTAGAAACGGAGATACCAGGGTGTCGCTATCGGAATTTTATTGACAGCCGTCATGACTAGTGGTGGATTCGAGCTGAAAACACGATCGGGCGACTATAAACGCAGACATAGAAATGACGCAAATTTTGACATGCTGTCAATAAAGTTCCGATAGCGACGCCCTAGGAGATACTCGACCACCCCAGGTGTCTATTCCAACAAGGAAAACAACTACTCCCCGTGTATGGTGTGTGTGCTTGTTTGTTTGCCCCGCACAAGTTATCCCTTCCTCTTTATTTTATGTATATATAGTATAGTAGAAACATATACAGAATGACGAGTGGAGTCCGAGAAACGACGAAATAGCAGGTAAATGAGAGAGTGTGAAACCGTCAACCGAAAAGAAGGTGCGTACTCGGAAAAACAGTCGGGAAGGTATGCATATCATAGCATTGTGTGTGTGTTTGTTTACCCCCGCACGTGTCCCACTGTGTTGTCGTGTCCCCTTTTGTCTTTCTCCACCCACCCTCGGGTCTTCTCTTCTCTCTTTCTTCTGTTCGAGGGTCTCGATACTGGGGCCCTAACATCTCCCAGAACTATCATTTTTAGAATTCGCAGACGACTGCCCAGAGCTAGATTACACAGGCAACAGGAAATATTTTGCCAGTTGCGCAATTTAGGCCTGTCCGGCCGCTTGCGCAATCGGCGTGCAACTGCCATATGCCCGTGCCTGGAGCAGGCGTCCTGATTGTGCAAGAAGCTGTACACGAGTAAGCCATGAGAAGCAACCGCAGAGGAGAAAGTATCTCGCTACACATTCTTGAGAAAGAACAATGGAAACACGAGAACAAACACACAAACATACTCTTCAAGGGTCACGTAAACGGTCAAGCAAACTTGTTTCTGATACGTTCTAATGGGGAAGAAATGCATTGCAACAGAAAATATAATATACCAGGCCCTAATACTCAATTTGACGCCTGAGGCGTTACTGTAAGTCATACATTTTACGCGTGAAAGACAAGGAGCTCCATGGATATGTGCCATGACGGCGAAATAAATAGATATAAGGCCATTCGGCTAAGGGTCGACTATTTTCCGGCAAAAGTGGCCAAGTTGCATCAAGGTAATCAATCGGGCTCAAACTTTTTTGTATGATACCTAACGATGCTCTGAAGATCCTTGAAAAGTTTGAGAGTTGGATTTTGGCTGGTTTTTGAAATATGATTTTTGGAAGCAAGGCCATTTTTCGGTCGGTACACTTCTATGCAATCACATTTGTCATCACAACTTGCTTCAATGTGAATATTTTTGTTCGTTCTTTTTTTCATTCGAAAGCTCTCGACGAGCTGGTTTTAATGAGCTTTACTTTCTGTTAACGATTTTTTCGTCTGAATAAGTTATACAGGAAAGTACGAAAAAGTTTAGGGCATCATAAAACTCGAGCCGTGCATTTCCCAAACTATCCAAAAAACAGTTCGACGGGGCATGAAATTCTGAGCAAAATGATATGTAAACGGAAAAAATTGACTCTGCCACAAGAACCTTTTCACTCGAAATACTGTTTATACTTGATGAAAAAACCGGCTAGCGCAGTGGTTGCGTGCCATGCGCGATCACGAAAGGTCGCGAGTTCGAGCCCGGCCGATGAAAGATCAACCTAAAGCATGTGGGTTAAGAAATTATTGTAGTGGCTTCGCAAACAACATCTCCAATCCCCCCACTGTGCGTACAACACAGGAATGGTCACCGGGGACAGTCCACTGATCATCTGATCGGGTTATGGCGTTAGTCTACAGTTCGGTTTCTAAATCTGTAGTACAGGGCATTATTTATTCGTCTAATTTCCGCGGAGCGACTGTCTCTACGTTCGATAGACAGGCGCTCCGAGAGGACTAGACGAATGGGGAATGGGCTTGACTACCGATTTAGAAACTGTAGTCTCCCGCAACCAAAATGTAGATCAGGGAAGAGCGTCGCATGACAGTCGATCGCTTCCCCGAAAAAGATGGTCTCGACCGTCAATCTGCTCATTCTTGACGGTGAGCGGAACTTGTTCCGTGATTCCGTTCACTCAATATGAGCGAAAAATGCTTTTTACGTCTGCACCGGCCTTCAAATTTGGAGACAAAGACTCGTTGTGCCCGGTGGTCGATTGATGCGTGTTCTAAGGGCGAACTCATCAGGTATGTTCTCTTGCCATGTTATGATGTTTTGTTACTTTTTAGGTTTCAAACCCTTATCGAAGAAATTCCCGAAAACGATCACGGAGCTGATAATCTTGCCGATTTGATCATTGTTAGGACGTTGGGAGTTTTTGTTAATTGGGATGATGCGAATCAGGTACGACTTCTCGTTTTTCTCTTGTTATCGTCGCATTCATGACGCCTTCATTGTCAGGTGGAAGATGTTTCCAAATGGCATATTTGCCAACATCACGCTTCGAGATTTGGAAAAGAATGGGACAGTCGTCGTCATGATTGGGCACATTACACGGTTAATCGTTTGAAGAAGAGTTTGTGCTCACTGCCTGTATCTCATCGTGGCCAACGACCGATTGCGAGACGAGCACTGTACTACAAAGGAACAGACATTGAAATGGCTTGAACATATCGGCTTGTTGATCCCACCAGGTACACGTATGATTTTCATGTTTACCTCATTAATTGTTCCGGCTTTAGCTGCGTGCACCACCCATTATCGACAACTCAATTCTGGCCAATGGAGCAATCTCATCATTCTCAATGATTCGGACAATGAGGACAATATTGACCAGAATAACAACGATTCTATGGAAGACGATGTTTTCGAAGAACCAACACAAACGAAGCCTTCTCGATCAACTGAAAGAATTTCTCAGATTCTCCCCACAAAAGTTTGTTGGCCTTCTCAACAGCTCTTCTATTTTATGTGTGTTTACCAAAAATTAAGGTACTCGACCTTGTTCGATCTCTGGCGTCTGAGACGGGCGCTGGAAGCATTACGACTGTTGAGTCATGGGAAACGATGTCGCCTAGATCACGAAGAAGAAAAGCCGCTGGAGTGCAATCGCTATTACAAGTGCTTTGTAAAGCTGCGGCTCCTGACAGATTTTGCATATTGTAATTTCGAGTTAAATATCCAGATAATAAAATGCATAGATTACGAATTCTCACATCACATCTTCTTCTTCCTCCTCGCCCTTGTCAGGCTTTCGCAAGGAGACCAGTCTGATGAGACATGCGATCGGACTGTCCCCAGTGACCATTCCTGTGTTGTACGCACAGTGGGGGGATTGGAGATGTTGTTTGCGAAGCACGACACAGCGTGCCGAAGAGTGGAACATCCGACTATTGCAGCGCATCAATATCGCGCACATTCGTGAAACCGCGACGCGTCCCACTGTGCCTTCAACGGGACGCGTCACGGTTTCACGAATGTGCGCGATA
>JACMIF010003340.1:0-14907 GCA_014805445.1 Diplogasteroides magnus
GGTGGCAACGAATGAGATCTTTAGTGGGGAGTTTATGATAATTATGGATAGAAGCTATCATGAGTTTGAACGGAGATATCGATGTGAAATGTAGACCCAAAGACTTATGCATCAACCTAATATGTTGATGACTGATGATTCATTTGCAGACGGGTCAGAATGCACGTGTGTTGGATGTTTCTGCCTGTGGTCCTTCATTGACAGTACTAACTTTGGATGAAGATCCCATTCCCAAGAAGGATGATACACTCAAGAAAGTAGTGGGAAGGATAAGGGTTAGTATCGAGACACATTCCTACTGTAGGAATCGTACATATTGCAGTTGGTGTGTTCTCGATTAGAGGCAGATGGAGAAGACAAAATGGGAGAAGTCATTCAATGGGAGAAGAGAAGAGCATTCAAGACAAATGTACTATTGGCAACGAGAGAAGGAGGAATAAGTAGATGTTGTGGAATGGGAAAGGTATGAGGGAGAGGAAATGAAAGTATCCCCCTTTTGAGGACATTGTATGCACTGCGATACGATTATTAAGTGGTGGAAGAATTCTTGTGAGAGCAACTCGTAAAGAGGTACAGTATGCAGAGAGTTTGAAATGATGAGGGAATGTATTAAGGGAGCGTCTACTCTTTCATTCTGGCGTGATGCAGTTGCATTGTCTCGACTTCTGGAAGACTTGCAAGAACTGGGAAAACACTGTTTGCAAGAGAGAATACGTTTGTCTACTTGTCTGTATGGACTTAGTTACTTCAATCTGTTAAGGGTCTAATAGCACTTCAAACGAAGGCAAAAACTTACCAAAGAATGTAAAGAATGCTGCAAAGGTTCTAATTCATTTGAATTATATTTGCATTGAATTTCTTTTAGAGCCATATTGTACCCGAAGCAGGCAAATTTCTTCGGAGGCTGAACAAAGCAATTGCAAGATTTTCCGCCTTTGTCGCTGTGTCAGTTCCGTGTCTCTTTTAGTCTTACCGTATCCTTTTGTAGTAATGCAGACTACGGTCGTCATCATCTGTCACTTCCTCAGTCAAAGGCCAGTCAAACACTCTATGAAGTATACAACTCCGCACGGTACAGAATATTGTTCCTTCGGTGAGTTGTCCACCATTAATGTATGACTCTATTGACGAGAGATAAGGGTGTCATGGACATTTGCAGAATAATGGAGACAAGGACCCTTGCTCCGTGATAATGACGAGAACGTTGGCGCATATGTCCATTTCATCATTATTGTGCAAATGTCGATGGCGCTCTTCACCCGAATCACAACCAAATTGCCCATCAGATTCGTGGATGCATATGTGACTGCCCGTGCCTACGGTTCTCTCGATGGACTACCATTCTCTGTTGAGTGAGTATATTGCACTGCATGAATACATTGTATAGTCTTGATTCCAGTTCGGCTGAACGATATGTCGAACGATTATCTGATATGTACGATGTCGCTTCAACAAGGTCAGTTACAGTATTTTCAACTAAACATGAAAATACTTTACCGCACATCTTCTACAGACTAGACTGTAGTTGTAAAAGTGGAACACAATTTGTAGCAGTCTTTTTTTTAAAAACTTGCATATAATTTCTGTTAAACATTCTGGTCTGGACAATTTCGACTACCCTTATTAATACCCTATGCTTTGTTTTGCATGAAAATAGCTCATCAGTTTTATATGCCTTGGTATAATCAGTTCTGCGCAAATGTTATTCACCCTGATAACTCAGGGTCATTCTAGGACAGCGAAATTGTCGAGAATTTTGTGGTGTTGTGAATGCAAATATTTTTTCAAATTTTCGTCAAAGTGGCTACACAGTTGCGCGAAACTGAAATATTCCAAATTGTGCCTCGGGGCATATGAATTCAATGAACTACTTGTACGCAAAATAAAGCCTACCATCGTAATCAGCGTAGTCGAAATGGTCCAGATTAATATTTTCTATTGAGGTTGTTTTAAAGTTTTCGGGGGAACATAGTTCACTGAAGACGTTGATTTATATGCATATTATCGCCAAATCAACAACTTGACCATTCAGACCAGATTCTGTGGTACGGAAGTTATTTGCATTGCCGATAGACTTCCTTCGTAGATCGAATGAGGAGTACATAATGGCGATGACTGAAGGAAGGGTCAGTTACAGTATTCTTTTATTCCCGTTCCATTTCTCCTATGCTCTGAATTGTGATCATATTTCTCCCTGCAGTTTTGTCATTGAAGGAATAGTTGGAATGAGAGAGAAAGGGGGATGAGATAGACTGTAATTGTCCCGAATAGCTATGTATAAGGGGGAAGGGTTCAGACCAATCTGCGATCTTCCCCTTCTTATTTGACATTGATGAATGAGGCTGTTTACGTTGATTGAGTAATGGTGGATGAGGAAGGGACAAAAAGGGGAGAAGGGGCGGTCGGAATGGACAATAATATGGTAAAGGACAGATCGTAGTTTGTTTGTCTGAGAAAGATAAGAATAGGAGCTCTTCACTGATCTCTTTCACTCCATTTGTACTCTCATGGTCAGTGTCTGATTTGTGGGAATGCGGAAAAATTGGTGGCTATTTCACTGACAATGAGATCTAATTGGTTAATTCGCATGAGGTAATACGAGCAGTTAGTGTTTCTTTTCTCCCTTTTAAGAGATCAACAAATGAGAGATGGCGCCATCAAATGAGGATCGTTGACCCTATTAGAACAAAAGATAAACGGCTTAGATGGATGGATAAACCCTTCGATCTAAGCTGTTTAATCTCATTAATCCCCCTCCTTCTCTTCTCTCACTCACATGACTATGCCGATTTGCTCTCCATCATGAATTAGCTCCAATAGCAGATCACTCCTCTATTATCACGCGTCTCTTGTTGTGATAGGAGAAAGAGAACGGGACTATTTTTGTTCATTCAACGCGTTCTCTCGGAATGTGCGAAGTTGCGCGAAGAATGGGAGAGATGTGATGAAGGGGGGAACGAGTTTGATAGAAATAAGGGAACGAACAAGGCTCAACACTCTTCACCCCACAAAACCAACTCTACTCACTTATCTCAATCAGTCAATACATTTATTGCACGTTTACGTGCATTCTGTTCCATGTCAAGTATGTACAACAACAATTATACAAACAGAACTGGAAAAAAATCAATTGTAATGGAAAGGAATACTGTATCTATCTATGTACATTCAAGAAACTATGTACACAGTGTGTACTACACACCACTAACATGAAATACAAATCAAAAGAGTCGAGAACTGAAGTAACCCGTAAGTTGGGAGGACTAAAGATCACATGTTAACGGTTTCTGAATGCAATTCTTCTGAGTAACAATGGACGGATATTTTGGAGTAAAGTGTGCAAATGACCCGATGGGAAGCACTCAGCCTAGATTGTGAGATTTGAACTGTTGAGGTTCACAACGTATATTAAAGGTTAGATAGTTAATGGAATGCTGGCTGTTGGAAGTTCTTGGCAGTCTTGAGTAGTTCTGATATGAGAGGGGCTGTGCACTCACAACATACAGAACATAACATGGCCATTGGATAGCCTTGTCCTCCCGCACATCCGTTGATAGGAACGAGAATCTGAACAAAACAACATTAACTTCCTATTCTGAATCATTCTCTGGACTGTGAATGACATGCTACTGACCTGTGAACAGGCACTGTTTGATCCTGTCCTCAGATTACTGGCAGATGTGGAAGCAGAACCGTCGTTAGGCACTGGTCCTGCACAGTTGAGCATACGACACTTCGGTACTG
Source organism: Diplogasteroides magnus (assembly GCA_014805445.1). Lineage (NCBI taxonomy): Eukaryota > Metazoa > Nematoda > Chromadorea > Rhabditida > Diplogasteroididae > Diplogasteroides > Diplogasteroides magnus. Next base: position 3,745 of record JACMIF010003340.1, read on the forward strand.
ACAACTTAAATAATTATGGATTGTAATTGTGCTATTGGCTAGTCTTTACCTTCTCGAAGTGGCTTCCTGCGAGGAAAGTCGCTGCAGGATTGGTGACAGGTCCTAGGAAAGAATTCGCTGCTGCATCAGGAATAGCTTGTGTAGCAGCATCTATTGTGGATGAAGGGTGGAATCGGACGGGTTCATCTTCACGTCCTAAAATGGACAATGTCACAGGTGTAATGGGTGTGACTGTTAACACATGTGTAATGAACATCGCCCAACATAACACATATTTGTGTACAAACCTCTCATGAAACCTCCAGTGAATTTGGGAGCCTCTCCTGGTTGTCGCAGTGGATCAGCATAGGAATGAATCTCAGTATCTGAATACGACCGCTTACGTCCAGTACGATATTGTTAAAGGATGTGTAAAGGAGTTGTATCAACTTACTCTTGACGAATCCTCCAGTAATCTTGGGAACCATGCCCGGTTGATGAAGAAGCGAATCGAATTTTCCTGTGTTCTTTCGACTGTTGATGTTGGTGCTACCACCAAATGATGGAAGATGCCGCAATACAGTCATCTGAAATAGCGAATTTCACGGTGATCGATGTATTAGTATATGTCTAACCTTCTGTTCCTGATTCTCGTACGGCTTATAGTTGGGGGCAGCAAATGATGGGAAGGAGTCCATTGTGAATGCGAGTTGAGGTGCAGGGTCCACATAGTCGTATAGAAGCTCTGCAAGAACTTTCAATGTCTGAGGTCTTCAATGGACGTCCATTCGACATATTTTACTGTTCTTCTATCTGTTCTTGTTCTTTGAGTGAACGGTTTTTTCCTTGAACCATTTTGAGATGTTATCATGGGCCCGAAGTCTTCCCTATAGAAAACTAGGAAAGATGACTATCAGTGCCCGGTATGTCTTCTCATGTGAGTTCTCTATGTGACGTGGGAAAGGATCTGTCGTTTATTTTCGGCTATCATTCGTGGTCACAAGACGATCTACTCACTGATTTTATTGCCTTGCGCATCGGCTAATGAGGAAGGAACTTACACATCAACAGTTCTGAGATACTGTGACTGACGCGTAAGACGAAAATATTCTAGAGAAATTCATAGCCTATAGGGTTTTGCGGTGGCATCGCTAGAACTATCGAGTTTTGCTTCAAGAAGCAAACAAACGTAGGCATTTCAAGTGAAAGTACGACGTGGTGCAAGTCCGATGTCAAATAATGTTGTATACAAATTAATTATTTAGCAATGAAATATATTGAATACCTTGCGGTGCATAGTATCGGAATCGCGGCATGAATTGTGTGAAGACACTTGAGACGATGGATAGAAGTATGAATAGTGACTTCATAGTAGGAATTAGCCGAGTGAGTCGACCGATGGTCAAATTGTTGCCTGTCGCTTGACCTCCCTTTATAGTGAGGAGATGAGCTGTGTTCGTTTGAGACGAACACGAGTGGGCGGGGCAACGAGAATGAAGGGACTACGGGATGGAGCAGACTTTGGACGAAGAGAACAATTCACACGTTGTTATTGAGATGAAGAGATGGGATTAGATGAAAAGACCTTGTCACTTCCAATTTGAGATGAAATTCATGGTTGTCGTTCTTTAAGTTCCTCATTTGGAGTCTGACCAAAGGGTCCCACAGGGATCATCTCTTCTCAAGTTCCTCTTGCAGTCGTTGACAGTAAATCACCAGCTTTTTGTGTGTCTGCATGCAATGCTTGGTATTGCAGAGGCGCCATTCAAATCTCTAGTCGATCTACTTTCACAACGTTGTCCATCCAACTACAGTAACTAATCAAATCAGAGGGAAGAATTGAGTGGAACGAGTCTTCAAATATGCAAGAAGAAACATTAAACTCTTGCATCGTTTCCTCATTACACTGATGATTTGATCTAAAGAAGGAAGTTGAGACTGGAGGGCAAAGATGTGTGCATCTCTTCTTATTCTCTCATAGACACTTCCTTGTCTATATCATTAGGGAGAGATTTCACCGTACATGCATCCCCCTCTTTTCCACATCACAGGATTCATCTCAACGACATTGATATATTGTATCTGATCTACACTTGATCTGATCATTCCCTTATCTTGTTATTCTTCTTGAGCTGCTCTTGTGTACTCGAAATCTCACGCTATTCCAATTGCGATGGTCGGTGTTTTGGGACGTTAGTTGATCAAAGGACGTGAAAGGGAAAAGGGAAAGAGAAGAGCTGTGATGGTAGTTGTGGTGGTGGACTAAGCAAGATGAGTGAAGTGTCTGATTGACTGTGACTGCAATGGACAACTTGGAGCAAATCAACAGGGAACCCCCACTGAACAATGATGATCTTCCCTCTTCTATGCAGTTCGTAGACACGGGACTATATTTCCCTCGAGGGTTCATCTTATCCTTCATAATGATCAATTGGATAGAAGAGACGCATAAACCAAGATGCATGTAACATTCCATGCATGTTTTCTTTTATGAGATTGCTTCGTCCTTGTTCGTTTACCCTTCTCGTCTACCGTTAATTCAGCTCGCCTTTGCTATAAGAGAACTCAATTACCGAAGGTTACGACCGCGCGCACGACGTTTTTTCGTTCTGTACTTATTTCTGTTGCTCGGTATCTACGGAAACAGGCCAAAAGCGACTTTCTTCTCTATCTAAATGGCCATTTAATAGTTGTAAAGAGAAGGATGAGTGGACTGAGTGAGTACAGTCTGAACAGATACTGCAACCCGGTTCTGCTCTGTTTTATTGACGACAGAAGGGTACTCTCAGTATTATTGGTCCTTTCATCTTCTTCTGATGTTAGTTGACTTGATGTGATGGAGAAAGGGAAGGGCCATAAGGGATTGCAGTTATCTTTCCCCTTTCACTTCTTGTCTCATTAGGGAAAGGATTGTGCAAGTGGCTGAAGAGCGTGAGGAATGCTTTATGAGGAATGTCAGCAATGTCAATGATGTACAAACACTTTCATCCTTCACTAACAGTGGTGCTTTTTATGTGAGGCCTATGCCGAGCATTGGATAATGTGATGAAGGGGGGTCCGGTAAAATGAATTGATGCACACAACTTTTATGAAACATTTTTCTTCTCACCATGAACTAATGATGGCGATCTCATCTTCGATGTATTAATGTTTTTCCCAGTCTTGATGAAGTCATTACCGAAATGCCCCTTTTCCTTCGGAAAGCCCTGTAGCGCCACGACCGTCCTGGATCTCGAATTCGGATTTCACCAATCATACTTTGATGAATATTTTTGGCTGGCCAATTTATATTTGCCCCCAGCCACCCGCAGTTGAGCTGAAATCATTGATCCCCACCGATCAGTACTCAACCACCCACCAGTTGCGTGACCGTTCAAACTATGGATGAAATATTGCTTGGAGTGTTCCATGACACTTCCTCATTGGAAGATATGAGCAAATGATGAGATTAAATGGATGGACTACACATTGTAGTGGATGTAGATCATGTGAGGATCAATGGATGATTCACTATCACAACATAGTGCACATTGTCATAAATCTCTTCACCTCTCCACGTTGCATGCAATTAATAGGGCGAAGTTCCCTATCATTCGTTATCGCTCCCAGGCTCAAAATGAATTACGACCTCACTATTCTCGCACCTCTTTGATTCACATGAGTCAAGGCAAGGATCCTGTCATACCGTAATCTAATGGCATGTACCGGATTCATGCGGCGAGGGCGTCCGAGTCCTACTTCACGGACGCGTCTGGAGGATAGATGACTGTGTGTGGAATCACGGCCGCGATATGTGGTGTGATATTCGCTCATGAACTTGTACTAACCATTTATCTACATTGATAATTAGTGTAGGATAAGGAAACACCACCTGAGCCGCGGCTAGCTCAAGCAATGTTGAAATAAACATCAATCCAGAATATTATGATTCCATTGTTATTCTAGAGTATTGTACAATATAAATTCTAAGACTACTCGTGAGTGAAAATAATATAACAATACAAATATTGATAAGGTAATAAAGTAGCAGCGTAATGTGGAGTGGCAGAGGTCGGACCAATGTGTGAATGGGAATGGACTGACAGGAAGACTACGGTAGGTCCTCTATCGTCCACTGGTCCCACTCGTCTCGGTCCACCGCTCGTAGTCCTCTCCTCTCCAAGCTGCTGGTAGGCGAATTGGCCCGGAGACCGAAGTCCCCGAGATGCTTCTTTCTGCAAAGAGATGATTGTTTATATACTCTCTTTTGTGAGTGTTATTATGAGTGCACTAGGGGTTAGTGCATATCTAGGTACTAATGCACTACTAGTATGAGTCATTCTTCTATTAATAACTATTCTACATCTCTTCCTTTGTGTCCACTAATGTTTCCTGAAGTGTGTGCACACGTACTCAATAAATGAGTACGCGTGGTGAATCTATGGTTTATGTAGGCAGCTATCCCTTACACATGACTAAAAGTTCTAAAATTAGTTGCTCCTAAAGTCTTTAGGTTAAAGATGAAGAAGTGCATTATTTGTTTGATCTATGATGAATGGATGGCTCTATCATGATGGATACTTGACTTTAGTTGTGCTTCTGTGTTGGAAATGTGTTCTCAATACTTGGCTGAACTGTGCAGTGAACGAAGATGTGATTGAAAATTTATTCGTCCATAAATGTCTGGTATTTCCTTTGACTTTGATCGCCGCCGTGATTCGATCCGAAATTTAATCCTCATAAACGAACAGATGAAGTAACTGTTTTAACAGCCTCTATTTAATGAGAGAATTCTTGATCTTGGACTTTTTAATCTGTATTTTAGCCTTGAACACGAATTGTCTGATGTATTCTCTCGAGAGAACACAAAAACGAAAAAGTGCATGGGAACGAGCGGGTTAATGGTGTTTGGTACACATTTTTTCTCAAAGCGACTCACAAAGTGCATTCTTTTTCCTTAATTCATTTCGAGCGGTTGTCTTTTGCGGCTGATAGATAACCGCTCGAGAAAAAGGCATGCACTTTGTGAGAGAAAAATGAATGCACTTTGTCAGTCGATTGAGGTATAATTCGGGTCTCGTTTTTCGTTCTCGTTCGAACAACTCTAGTCTCTAGTGTTTGTTAGTTGGAGAAATGACTTTAGTGCCTGGAGGGTGTGGTCAAAAAAAGGGGGGGGGAATGTAGAATCTTCTCGCATTCTTGACCACTCATCTACAGTCGTTTCCTCGTTACGATCTCTGAGGAACAACTAGGCAAACTCATGGGGACAGATCACATTAGTTAAGGTACAAAGATGAGCACAAAAAGAAGGACACATGGAAATTGGGAGAAGGGAGACAAGTTGATGTAAGAATGTGTTACAGGATGACATGGCTGCACCAGGATTCGCATCTGAGTGGAAGAATCTATTGAATGAGACTGAGGAGACGATGAAATTAGCGAATGAAACAGCAGTATTCTGGAGGAGAGAAGGAGAATCAGTGAGGGGATGAAGAGTGAAGTGAATGGAACATTGTGAATGTGCAGGTTGCATCATCTCTTCATTGTGGTCGTCGTCTTCTTGTGTGGAGGGGAGGAAGTGTGGGGTCTCATGTATGTGAAGGAGGTAAATATTCTTCACTCCAATCATCCAATCACCACTTCCCATTACAGGTCTCATCTCAGTTGTTGCAAGTAATGCAGGTCTTCTCAGTCCAAAATGCACTCATGTTTTCGTATTCTCTGATCTCATCGTGTTTGGAACGGTGAGTAATACGGCAGATTGTTCACTGGTTACTGTACGTTGTTTAAGCGCAGCACGGATCAAAGATTCCCTACACGACTGGTATGGCTGAGTGAAGTGAGATTTGTGGTTGTTCATGTGAATGAATGTCCCTTTGTAGATGGACACACCTCGTGGTTACACTTCCTTTTTTCTACTGGCAGAAACTCCTGATGAAAAGTACACGTTGGAATTTGGGAAGAAAGAAGACATGGTAAGTGATTGGAAGAGGAACATCTTTATGTTCTTGATTGTTTGCCAGACAATGAATGCATCATTATGATTCACCCATTATTTCCTTCAGAATCTCTTTCGTAGACAAGTCTCCTTCTGGCATTGGGCACTCTACGGGACTGTCATTCCTGATGAAAGGGTATGCTTACATGTGATAGGTCTTCAAACTGTAATAAACAGTAAGGGAGTGCTTAACGTGAGACGTATGGGATTGTACAGGATCATAATAGTTCTCCTTGTAGAGTGTTGCTGCGGGTGCCTCTCCAACATTGCAGCCGGATCCTCCCGTTTCTCGGTTGTCGAGATCTTTCCTCCATTTTATTATATTATTCTCTTTAAGATCAAGTGAGGCATTCGTGTTCTCAAAGAGTGGAGCAATGTATGAAGGAGAATGGAGAAATGCACATCCACATGGACGGTAAGTATCATTGCATACTATTTTATTTATTTTATTTTAAAGGACCCCTCTGATGAATAATTTAGGAAAATGAAGAAACGCGATTTGCCTGAAGCGTAACGCGATTACGATAAGAAAAAAGCCAAACTTTTCACTTTGAACTTTTTCGATTTTCTGTTGTGCGAACATTTCTACCCCTGTTTATTTATATCGTCGAAGCAATTGCAATCTTACGGAGTCAATGCGGGGTGAAAAAATGCACTTGGAAGCCACTCAACGCAAAGAAACGCTGAAACGCGGAAAACATAAAAATATTTTTTGAATTCCCGCAAATTGCCTGAAGCACAATGCGTCTTTCTTACGCTTTCCTGTCTCGTAGAAATTTTTAAATCCTAATTCCATTGGCAGAACAACACAACAACACCAGCCCCATCGAACTGCGCTTGCAGTTTATAAGAGTTGAACATTCACCAGAGGGGTCCTTTAAATACTATTTTACTTTCAATTATTCTCTTTTATTTTATTTGAAATCGAACTCTTTAGTGGCCGAAGTCTGCACAAAGATGGTACGCGGTATGAAGGAGAGTTCGTTGATGGATTACCTCATGGGTACGGTATCTCTTTCTCTGATGTATACTGTAGTTGTTGTTTGCAGTCATGGTGTGATGTCAGTTCCCGTGTCTCCTTCCTCTTCTGTCCCAGTTGTTACTGACAAACCTCCTTCTACTCCTGCAGTCTCTTCCTCTTTCTTCTATGTCCCAGTAGCTGCTCCAGTTCTTGCTCCAGAAGCATTCGACATAAAAGATGACAGGTGAGTCTGCAAACTTTTCAAATTTGACAGAAGACGGTTTCGAATATGGGATTGTTAGTGTGATACACACGAACCGACATTTGCACCATAATGCTGAAATGGACCCTTGAGCCGCGCTTTTGTGGCGCTATTGTCCTACACCCGATTGTAATTCAGACCTCGTGACATGATTCGTGGCCATTTCGAGAAGGGACAGGCAACGGGTCTTGTACATATAAGGTGAGAAAATTTAAAAGAATAATTTCGAAAGCTTCTTGTCATTCAGATACGCTTCTGGTGTGACATACCATGGGTATGTGGAGGCTGCAATTCCTCATGGGTTTGGAGAACTACTCAAGCCACGACAACACTACATAGGTATGTCTCTGCAATGAACTGAAAGGGTACTGTATGAATCAGGATTTTTCTCTGCGGGAAAGCGACACGGATATGGAGTGAGTGGTGAATTGAATGAACACTCAACTATAAGTGAATATTGACTGTTGTCTTTGACTAATTATTTCTTTTGAAGGGAAGAAGTATTTGGGAGAGTTTGTTGATGGACAGAAACATGGAAAAGGAGCAATGATTGATGGAAGTGGTGCATTCTGTGAGGGAGAATGGAGGATGGGAGTATTCAAGGTGAACTGCCTCCTTCGTCTTCTATAAATCTTGTTGTCCTTCCCTCTATCCTTTCTGTATTTCAGACTGGTCGTGTTCAATGTGCTCCTCCAGATGAAGGGGAAGGATTCGCCCTTGAGTACAGTGGAGAATGCAATGGATGGAGACATGCAAGTGGAAAGGTCCCTTCCCTTCCCCCATTCTATATTGACTCTGTATTCAGGGCGTACTCTCTGTGTCTCTTCATGTCAAGATATCAGGCAGATTCAACTATGTTCTTGTACCCAAAGATGGTGAATATAGGATGAATTGAGTGAATGAAATGATATTCTCCCATTCAGGTTCCATTTCGAAGAGGCCGGATGATGCTGATATTGTGGATGCAAAGATTGAGATGAAACTACATCATAATGAGGAGGATGAGGGAAGGGAAGGAAGGTACGTGAGGAAATGAAAACACAGACATCAACTCATTTACACTTGAGAAATGTTTATCATCCATGCTATTTGATCTGATATTTGCAGCAAATGTAATGTGAAATGGCAGTGGCAACCACTTCTGGATCTATTTCTGAAGGTGGAATTGGAAGTGGAGAAGGAAGAATATGAGAGTGGAGAGGAGGAAGATGAAGAACATGATGGTAAACAGATCATGAATTGAGTTGATAAGGAATGTTTCTTTGAGAAGATTCAATTGTTATGACTGGATGGAGAAGGAAAAGAGGACAAATTGCAGAGAAGGCGTGGATTGGACTGAAGAAGTGAGTACACTTCATTCTTTCATTCCTACTGTATTGTTCAGATCGATGAAACGAAGAGAATTGATGATGGAATCAGAAGGAGAAAAGAAGGAGGAAGAAGAAGAGGACGAGGAAAATAATGAGTGAGATGAGCATTGTCCTGTTGTTGAACTCTTTCCATTGAGATCATACCAGTCTGCCCTTCGTCCATGGTCAGCAGGATATCATGTGCATGTGTGTTGTGTATGGAAAGAGGTTAGTGAATGGTATTCCCTGTGTATTCTTCCTTCTTCCCTCAGGCAATGTCCATTCCTTCCCATCCCCTTGCCCGACTCGCTAATACCCTGTCTGATGTGTACAATCACTCATTCGACATCCAAGTCAGTCTTCATTCCCTCTGGTAGTCTGTCTATTCCCCCCTCAGGCTTCCTATGGAGGTGCATTGGGTGCCCATCGTTGTGTGTATGCACAGGCAGCGAGGGAATTGAGACAGATGATGGAGGGAGTCTACTCTGTATGCAGGTACCAATCTAATCCCTTCTTATACGGTACTCATCCACAGTTGTAAGAATCTCAATGTTGTTCATTCGAGTGATTAAGAGTAATTGTGTTGAGAGTTCTCTTCCCGAATCTTCCTTCTGATCCCTATGCAACTATTCCTGAAGCAATACCTGCTGAAGATATTGAAGATGAGGTTAGTAATAATGAATTTAATTCCGATCTATCATCATTTACAGACTGATTCTGTGGACAGTGACCTTCCTGATACTGTAGATGATGAGGGAAGAGGAGAAACAGGCACTCCACGACCGGTCAAGAGGTAGAAGACACAGTGACAGATTGCTTTGACTACCGTATGCCCTTAAGTGCGGACACAGATCTTTCTCGTCTCCTCCCTCCTTTTCCAGCCATTAACTTCCTTTATCAACACTTCTTTGCTGTGAGGCATGACTTCTTTTCTCTACAATCTCTTCCTTTCAGCTTCTTCATCCAATCGTGTCTCCCGTGTACATTCTTGCATGTGCAGACAAGGTACGCACTTTTTTCGCTCAATCGTAGTGATTGAAACACTCGAGGACGATCGATATTGGCGACGGATACTGTATCTGAATGCACACACTGATGTCAAACTTCTTTCATTCCTGGGAGTAGACAAGTACGCATTTTGATCTCCTTCTCACTTTAGGATGAACCTGACATAAATGTGTTATTTGAGGGAGATCTGGCCGATTGAACTGTCACAGGCTGATGATTTGAGTTCAACTATTGTGAGTGCATAATCCTCCTTCTTAATATTATAACTCTATTTCAGATTCGTATAACTGCTCGTTATGGTTTCTACAAGACTGCCATAACAACTCTACAGAACATTCCATGTGAATCTTGTCCATTAGAAAAGGAAAGAATACTCGTGGAGACATTCGTTGAGATCAATTCAGTGAGTGAAGAGAGTAGAATTGTAATGGAATGTTGTCATTTGAGTGTGTATCCACTCATTGTAAGACAGAAGAAGGAAAGAGTCATCAATGGTCTGCAGATACTCTTCTTCCTGCATTCATTTATGTTGTGGTCAGTTGCTTATACTGTTCATATATAATTCCCGAGTCTTCAGATTCGTGCAGGAATAAAACATTTGGGGGCTGAGATTCGTCTGATGGAGGATTTCTCATGTAGAGAAAGAGAGAATGGACCAGTTCAGTTCATGTTTACTAATCTCAAAGTGGCATACGAGTACATTTGTAAAGAGAATAGTATTGCATGACGAGTCTACTAATGTTTGTAACATCACAAATACTCTATCATCAAATGATTCTTATAGAAAATATAATTGTTTATACTTGTAAGCATTGTATAGTATTGACCGTTGATTCGCATGAGCTTTCATGGTTTTTGCTAGTCATTAAGATCGATCGAGCTTGTATTGTTGCTGTAATATAGGCTTGACACTATTTTGTACAAGTATCACAATAACCTCAATTCATTCAATCTGATTGCCACTACTGGTCCTTTTATCCGGTCATTCTTCGCCCACTCGCATATGATCAATTTCACTTCCAGATGAATGTAAGCCTTGTTTTATTATAGATTATGTTACATTATTTATGTATTATACAAATGAGATGGATTTCAATCCAGCATAATCAACGGTATGTGAAATACGATGATAAATCATTGCGAGGTCAAAGTTGTTCAGTGTTGTGCCGCTTACTTCATAATGACAAATAACAACGAAAAGAGTGTTGCTTTAGGGTTGTCTAGACGAAACCGAAAGTTTCGTTCAATAGAGACACTGTCACACTGTGCTTCCACTTCTAAAATCAAGAGACTGAGGATAATCGAAAACGAACCCGAGTTTGTAAACCGAGGTTGTAATGGCTTTCCCTCCCGTAAGTTCTCTGTTGTCTCTTGAGCCTGTACATTCAGCAGATCGATATCCCGATCTTGTTCTATAAACTGCAAAATGTATTTTATGAACATAGAAAAACTGCAAAAGATCTTAAGGGGCACCCGGAGTTGAACCAGGGACCTATCGGACTGTAGCCGATTGCTCTGCCACTGACAGATATAGGTGTTCATTGTAAAATTGCTCATTTATATTATTTTTAATAATATATTGTTAACATATTGTTTTAAAAGATTTTTCATATAACTCATTGAAACC
>JACMIF010003341.1:0-10123 GCA_014805445.1 Diplogasteroides magnus
TAAAACGATTGCGAAATTTTTTCATACCGAATCGAGACAGGACGTTGATTGGGGTGCCCGTACCTATTTTCAGGAAAAAAATCAGAATTTAATTCGAAAGTTTTCCATCCGGTTCCGAAAAGGTCGATTTTAGCTTCAGTTGAAAACATAACGTATCTTAAATTAAATGCAATTTATGGATTTTCAGGAGAAAGTTCCACAAGCCCATCACTCTCTGTATTCCACTGCCTCAATCTGCGAACAAGGCAATGCTCACGCAGTACAGTGGACAGGCAGGACAGGAACCGCCCACTTTGAGGTATTCATTTAAATTTTTTTAAAATTCTTCAGAGGATCAATCCTGGCATCAATGCACGGAAAATTTTATGATTGTAATGTTGAGTTGTTGAAACATATAATCAGAACCAGAGTTGGAAATTATATTTATCCAGTAATTTGTCGTGTGTTTCAGCAAGCTATTATATACTTATCTGTTTTCATGCGATAGTTGGTGAGGTAATCGTTGGACGAATTAGAAAAGCAAAAACAGACAAAAATTAATTATAAATCACAATGCAAATCCATTCCCTGAATGGCATTCAGACTCCTCTGTTCGATCACCGGAGGCTCGGCTCCCGCCCAATGGGAGGACATCACGGGCACCACTCAGCTGACGTTCACTGGTGACGAAGTGTCGTTCACTACAACTGTCTCTGCGAGATTCTGGCTCATGGACTGCCAGACTCCGAGAGACGCGGCCAGGATGGCACAGGAGGTGGGCGTTTGTATCCATGACATTACTCTCATGAGAGAAAACTCTTTTTTAAAGGCAATGTTCATGTACGTTTCAATTATTTCATAAAAAGCCTGCAGAATTTAGCATGACAGTTTACAGACGGAAACCTTGAAACTAAAAATAAATTAAATTAAAATATCTCTTCAAGGTGTACAACGAGGCCATCTCCATCCCGTACATGGCCAAATTCGTCGTTTTCGCCCGTAGAACATTCCCTGTCGAAGGACAACTCCGCGTTTTCTGCATGACCGATGACAAGGAGGATAAGACACTGGAGAAACAGGAGCATTTCCAGGAGATCGCGAGGAGCCGGGATGTGGAGGTGAGATCGATTCATAGAATTATGACGCAACTATGACGAAATGGACACGCGCCAATAAACACCCGTTTCAATGTTTTAGCTCTTAATCTTTATTTTTCGCGGGGCAGATCACAGCGCAGTACTACACATGAAAACGAAAGAACCTGTTATGATTTCATTGAAACGTAACGTTTTTCATGTCCACTCATGAAAGAGATTTTGAAAATGCACCAACAGGCAACAGCCCAGGACGAGTGTCAATATTGCAGGTCCTCAAAGGCAAACACCAATTCCTGGAGTTCGCTGGTAATCTCGTCCCAGTGACGAAGAGTGGAGAACAGCTCTCCCTCTACTTCCTGCCCTTCCAGGAGAACAGATTGGCATTCATGGTCAAGGTATGCAATTATCCCGCTGTTACTGCATTATGATTATGGTATCCTAATTTGAAGTAAGCGTTTTGTATGTGATACATGTTTTCCTAAGTCGATGATTTTATTCACCAGGCTGTTCAAGAAACGATGGGCGTGAGAAATACGATCACAAATTAATATATATTAAGTGCAATTCGGATAACACTTGAATCACAAACAGAGCGCTTCCTGAAACATATTTTCACCGGGTTCTGCTTGCAGACTCGCAACAAGGACGATGCGGAGGGCGCAACCGAAGGAAGGATTGCAATGATGAGGGAACCTCGTGTCCGTGCTGACTCGCTCCCACCACAACAGCCAACCTGCACACTGGCCATCACACTGCCAGAGTACACAGGAGAGCACAGGTACTGTAGGAAGAAGGGGTACTGTAAGCATTGGAAAAATACTGTGAATCAACATTTTGTCTTGTTATGTTTTTTCGCAAATCTTTGTCATACTGATCAAATTTTTAATATTGAAAATGTATTTGTGTTGTCCTTGAAACATAATCTACACGACTTAAAAAATCAAATAATTACTTCAGAACCACAACCACAACGACAACCGTACGCCGAGAACGTCCAGCTGTCGAGCCTCTGGAGAAGAAGTACGCTTCCGCCCTGAACACCCAACTCCCGGACACCGTACACCCCAACGTGCTCAAGGTACGGTAGTTTCCTCCTGGGACCTCAGTTTTACATAGTTAATCATAATGCGTACTGTAGGACCCTGATCAGGTATTTGCGGGAATTCAAAAGCTATTTTTTCAGGGAGTCGGCGGTGATTGGCAGAGACTGGCGCGTGCTTTGGACCTGCCACACAAGGACGTTGCTCAGATCAGGGCAAAGTATCCAGGACAGGAAGTGCAGCATGTGCTGAGGATATGGATCCATCTCAAGAAGGAGGATGCTACCCGTGAGTATTTAAACCACTAACAGTGAAGGACTAACGAACTGGAAATAGTGAACAGTTGCAAATATGGACCTCGAAAAGCATATTTCTAACCTCCCTATTCTCGTCCGAGCGGTTGTCTATGAGGTTGAAAGACGATCGCTCGGACTAGAACAGGGAGGTTAGAAATATGCGTTTCGAGGTCTCTGGTTGCAACAATCAATGTGTGCGACGGTTAAAACGTATTCAGTGTCTTACATTATTTATCGACCATTGGCGAAATCATAAGCAATTGAAACGGCCTTGTTTGAGCATAAGAATTGTGGTTGAAACATACATCGTATTGCAGCCGTCGCTAGTATTCCCGAACCAACTAGAATTCCAAGGATATCGTAGCCAGACCTGCATTATTAGGATAACCAATGACCTTTTTTAGCCGAGAAACTCGACGAGGCGCTCCGTCGCATCGGCCGAGATGACATCGTCCGTTCCATCGCATACAATGAGGAGAACCAACTGCACATGGAACCATCATCATCGATGAATGGACTGCCTTCTAAGGATCTGTCCTCACTTATGCCCACCAAGGACTACTCCAAGGAGAAGGCGAGGGTTAGTATGCTGAACCTTTTTAAGATGTTTTTTCTCAATTCTTTCTACAATCGAAACGAGTCGTAAACGCATATGCGTGCAATTCCAATTATTTGCATCATCTCTGAAATATATATGAATCGTTCAGGAGCCATCGCCCGTTATCGACGATTACGCCCGCGAGCCTTCGATGCCCTTGCACACTACCGTAATCAAGCACGAGGAGGTGAGCGATATGACCCAATTGACGACCATTCTTACTTACCGTGCTTGTCCAGGTGATCGAGGAGAGTCACGAGACGCCCACCGGAGGTGCTGCGTTCAGTACTGCCCCCATCCCAGCTAAGAGGGCCACTCGCAGTGCATCACCACCTGAGGTTTGTCTTCTTTTGTTAACTAATCCTCTCACGTCACTCCGTGTTTCAGGTCCTGAGCGCACAGGAGATCATTCATCACAAGATCAGCGACGTGCCTGAGGAACCGGAAGAGCCGGAGATTGAGGTGTGTTTACTTATTGTTCTTCAGCCTCAGAACGAGCGATATACCACACAACAAGGAGTTTTGATAGCTGTCTGAAGCATAAACGAATTCACTCAAATACAACATATTAGTAATGAACTAATACCTTGAATTGCTGAAAAATTATTGTGTTTCACGCCATTGCAATTAACTTGGTCATAATTTTTTGAACCAATACTAATCCCATTCCGACGTGGACAGAACCTAATTAAACTCCATTAAGGTCCGCAAGGTGCACAGAACCGAGCGCCACGTGCACGACACGGTGGACGGACCGGTTGTTGAGGAGACCACTATCACAACAACTTATGAGAACGACGTCCCGATCTCCGAGGAGGTACAGTAGCTTGTTAAGGAACCCTGTCATATACCGTACTTTATCATTCCATATGAGACCCTTCAGGTGCACAAGCGAACCGATTCATTGACTCCTGAAGAGAGGGAGAAGTGGGACAAGATGCACGCAGACGCTGAGAGGGTGCTGATGGTACCATTGCCTGGTAATGGTGCTACTGAGGAAGAGCTGCCCGAGGGCATGACAAAGGAGGTCCATGAGGTGGGTACAAATTCCTGCCGACCATTTGATTACTTTATGGGTTCTGTTTCACAAGGGTGTATATATTCAAAACTATAAGAATGGGATAAGAAAACCGCAAATTTCGATCACATGAATATGTTTCATATGGCACATATGAACATACAAAGAAATTGGTTGTAGTTTTCACCAGTGACGTCCTTCTTATAAATAAATATAACAACAATTGCAGAGCATCGAGGAAGACGGCACCGTCGTACGTACGACTGTCGTGACGTCTACTTACAGTGAGGAACGAGAAGGTAAGAGGAAGAA
Source organism: Diplogasteroides magnus (assembly GCA_014805445.1). Lineage (NCBI taxonomy): Eukaryota > Metazoa > Nematoda > Chromadorea > Rhabditida > Diplogasteroididae > Diplogasteroides > Diplogasteroides magnus. The sequence goes on from JACMIF010003341.1 coordinate 4,341, forward strand.
TACAAGATGAAAATCTTTCGGGTGAAAGTCAAGAACAGGGTTTCTAAATCGGTAAAGTTGTCGCCATTCTTCTCCGCAGAGCTGTTGTCTCATCCGCTGACATACGACCGCGAAGAATGGCGACGAATTTACAGATTCAGAACCCTTAGACAAGGGCGCCATGGACTCTTGCGCCTTTATGGTGAAATGGACTCTTAGGCCGTGAAATGATGGAACATCTGTCCATTTCACTACTATGGTGCAAATTGCCAAGGTGTACTTGTCTTTCACCCAATATTTAAAGAAGCCGTCAGGGGAGATTCTGGGTCAACTATTCTGGAAGCGCAGCGTTGTAGAGCATGTTCGATTATGTAGGATAGCACATTTTCATCTCTCAAAAGGCTTTCCTCGCCGCGGTATTCAAATTCGAAGTTGAATTCCCGCGCTTCCCTGGAGCTTCCCTGGATTCGGCAGCGCGGGAATTCGAAAATTTGACTCGCGTGACGTCTCGTCACATGCAAATCAGTTGAGTTGGAAACGATAGCTGCACTTTGAAATTTTCTATGCAATTTTGTAAGTAGTCGTTTAGTACGATGGGACAACTCGGTTTACGGCTTCTTTAACCGTGACCTAAGCTCGTATCCGATGTCCTCTGCTCTTCAGTTCTAGTGCATAGTTGCGAGAGGGGAACTCTAGAACAAAGCAGTTGTCCATCGATCTTGGCCACGTGCCAAGAACGTTAAGAGACCCTGTCACATTTCACTTTCTCTGTAGGGTCCCACGAACGTCGAACCCCCGAGGAACGACTGTCCGAGCCGGAGGAGCCCATCTATGAGGAGGAAGAGGAGGAGCACGACTCGGATGCCGATAGTCAGAAGCACCGAGGTGATTAGACCCGGCTGCCGACCTTGTTACACCAGGATACTGTAAGAGGGCGAGTCAAACTTTTGGAGGAAAGCTTGACTCGTCCGCATTCCATTAGTCCAGTTGTCTTTGTCCCTTCTTTACATGCTTCTATCGCTGTCTTAGATTAGACACTTTATATGATTGAGTAGTCAGTTCACGTATGCTTCCTCTAGCACCTTCACTGTCTCACTTCACACTTCTGTTGTTCGTTGTCTAAGTTATATATACGCCAATTGCCGTAATATTCACACTCTAGCCATCTTTAGCACCCAGTTAAGATAAGAGAGAAAAGAAACAACTCTGGTCATATATCCTATTGCTGTCCTTACTGCCCAACACCCACTCTACGCCAAAGCTACCATTGATCCGTAACGCATAGTGCATAATATTAGCCTATATAGGGCATTTGGGCAGTTCATCTCACCCGAGCAGGCTCGTCTACACAAAGACGACCGCTTAGGTGAGAAAATGGCTTGATACCCCTGATACCTTGTGTCACACCTGTAATACCAGCCAGGGTTTCTAAATAGATAAAAATGTGCATCTCTCATTCGTTCCGATCTCCACGGAGACTAGACGAATGAGATATGCGCTTTTTACCGATTTAGAAACCGCTTATTCACACGTTTGCTCCTAGACTATTTATATGCTCCATTGTATAACAGAGATGCTTGTAGTCCTCACAGTGCTTTGCTTCCGGCTTCATACCCATGTCAGTTTCTGCTCCCAATCACCTCTTCCGAGCGGTCAAAGGCCCGGGAGTGGGTGAGAAGGGGGCACAACTCTCACCCGTTTTCCCAGCAATTCAACAATAAAGCAAAAGACTCATGATCACTTCTCTCCTCTGCCAACGATTCCTTCACTCTTTCTTTGTCTGTCTTCTTCTTCTCACTTCATTTCATCCTCCTGATCACATCTTCTTCTCATTCTTCTGCACTGAAGTGTTGGTCATGTGCAATTCTAACCTCCCCGTTCTCCTCTGAGCGGTTGCCTCTCGACATCAAAGACGACCGCTCGGAAGAGATTGGGGATGTTAGAATGGTTCATGACCCCACTCTTCTTCTGCACCCTCTCCTCAGTCAGTGTTCGTGCTGTGTGTCCTCTCCGCCTGTCCATCCTTCTCACCTTCTCTCACTGCATCCGTTCCCTCCTCGCACGTAGTTAAGGCCGACAGCTGCTGCATTTCTTCCTCACTCTGACCCCAGGCGGCTACAGCATGACGACGGTCGTCCAAGGACTCACGGCTACAGGAGAACTACTACTGGGCTCACTACTACAGGAAGAGGGTGGACTGCCCCGTGTCACCTCGCAGCCAGTATTCCCGTCCGAGTCGACCAACCTCTTCGAGGCAGAGTCCTGGTCCGGCGAGCATGAGGAGCCCCTACCTTATGAGGAGCAGGAGAGACGACGTCAGTCGGTCCTCAACGTCCCTGAGCGCACGATATCAGAAGACACTATCATTGCTTCATCCGGGCAGTTCGAGAGGAAGAGGACGGACTCGTTGGCGGCGGCTCTGCTGGAGGGCGACCCACACGGAGTTGCGTCGGTCACCTACCAGCCGCCCAAGGAGGGAGCGTTCATAGAGGCAGAGGAGCAGGAGGGGGAGACATGTGCATCACACCCAGGGGGAGAGGACGAGGGGGCGGGGCGTGTCCTAGCTTCGTTGTTCTTGCTGCTGCCGTCTGTCCGTATGTCAGCGCCCGACAAGCACGCCTCAGCTTTGGAGAGGCTCCGCGATCTCGAGGAGGAGTTGAGGCTGGCCGGAGCCGTATGCCCACCGGACCCCGCTGTGACAGATGCTGTGGCCAGAGCACTGGCCGCCTCGCCCGACATCTCCGACATCCAGATCCGCGTGAATCAGTCGAGGAAAACTACCACCACCAAGACGGTGTATGAAACGGAAACGCCCGGAATGGCGGGACTGGAGCCGGCCAAGATCAGAGAGCTGCAGCAACAAATGCTCGCCGCACTGTGTATGAGTGGCTTTAGCTAATCCAAGCGATTTTTTGTCACCTTGCCCCTTTGAGCTGTAAAATCCAACAGAAACTGCTCAAAAGCAATGGAGAAAATTGCTTGAATTAGCCATCGCCCGAGCACCCACCCACTCTCTCCGTTTTTTTGTCTTTCTTCTCTTATCTCTGTTTTTGATTGGAGTCGTTGGCAGCGATCACGAGTCTCTAGCCGATTTTTCAATAGTGTTTTATTGATAGCATTAGACAATTTTTCCAGAAGCAATCAGTGCATTCCATGTTCCAATAGTTTATGAGTAGGATGAAACTTATACTTATTACTTTTTACTTATGACTGTTACATCATGAGTTTTAGCAAATTTTTCAATGGTATTTTGTAAGTTAAAAGTTAGAATTCTAAAAAAAATCAGTGCATTCCCCGATCTGATAATTTATGAATAAGATGAAACGTGTTCCATTGCAGCAGGCAGCGGCGAAGAGGGTAGCCAGGGCGGTACGAAGCAGAAGGTTTTTGTTAATGGCTGTTTCGACTAGCAATTGTATGAAACGATCACATTCCGTGAAAATTTAACGTTTCGGGTAACTGCATACTATGCCATGTTTTCTAGGGTTTCAAAATCGATAGTAAAATGCATTTCTCATTCGCCCATTTTCGGCTGCGCTTGTTTCTGTGTTCGGTAGAAAACAGAAACAGTGGATTAGACGAATGAGAAATGCACTTTACTACTGATTTAGAAACCCTAACAATTGCCCTCTTCGTTATCAAGCAGTCACTGTGAGACTTGAATTACAGGTCGAGACAATGGAGGAGGGGGCGACGTTTGACGACGGCAGCGTGGTCGTGAGCAAGAAGATGACGAGAGTCGTCACCACCACCAGGACCACGGCACCAGGTGAGAAATTTGTGATATTGAATTATTTGTTAGTTAGCAACAGCACAGTGTCTTATCCAATGAACTTTTCTACATGGCTGATGATTTACACATTGTGCGTTGCATATATTTTTGACGACGGGAACACCCAGATTATAAAATCAGGATCATCATTGTTATTTGTATGTTCAGATCTAAAGCTCGCAAATAACGAACATAATTGAATGACAGGCCTTTATGCATAATGTGTTGCATAGATTTAATTGCCATGGCTGGTTTTTACGATATGAATTTTGAAACATATTCCTACCGGGAACACGGCCTTTCATCGGCCCGTTCACTCTCGTCCATTCATCACAACACGCAGTCGCTTTACAATCTTGCCGACGGGCATTGATCGGCTGGGGGGAGGGCAGAGGAGGGGGAGAGACAGCAAGGCAACATGAGAGACACAGAGCATATGCGGGTTTAGGGACTGAGACATCGGAAGAGAGGGGACAGGGGTGGAGTGAGGTTTATAGACTGATGAATGGATGGAGAGATCAGGGATAGAGATACAAGGGATAAATGTCGATTGCGAGATGAGGATGTGTAGCAGCAGTGGCAATGGGGAAGGGGACAACAAACAGCTTAGGGGCCAGGGCAATTGATACATTCAATAACAGCCTATGGCATAGAAATGGCTTTTCCAACAGCCTAGTTATATTTCCTGCGGTTGACCACGAATTAAAACGACGATATTTTAATCACAAAAGTATGCAATGTCATGAAAATGGTTACGTTTCACAGCTCTTATATAGGAAACAGTGATATATGGCAGTAATGCTGTGCACGTATTGGTTTGATACTTTAAAAAATTAAGGAGTAATATTTTCAGGAGACGAAGCCATCGCCGGTGAGTAGCCTTCCCCCACGGAGTCGTCCTGCCAAGAGAGAGCAGCAAATATTCATAATATATTATTACATAATTATCGTCCAGGAATAAAGTGCAGCACCCAATGAACCACCACCATACACGCACCCTGTTTCGTCTGCTTCTGTTCATTATCGTTTTGCGAGGTGACCTGGGACCATTTCGTTCGTCATTAATTTGCGGACGAAATGGCCCCATGCCATCTTGCCCTGTAACTCCGTGCACCCTATTGCTTCCGCACTTGCTCCATCCTCTCTTTTCCCAGGGTGTCGAGAGCTCTAATCATTTCTCTGAATCAAGGGAGAATATGTGAGGTTGCAGCTCCCGACATCCTGTTCCCCCTCTCCTGTCCTTATGTTACCACAGCCGACGAATCTTCTCCTCCACGCACGGACGAAGTGGATGTATAGTTTGCAATTTCGGTGTTGTGGCCTATCCCCTTGCTTCTCCTCCTTTGTTTCACCCCCACCTTATCCCCCAGCTTGGTTTAACACGCGCTCTTGGAGACAATGGAGGGGGTCCTGGTGGTAGCGCCGTCGATTTGAGCCAGAACCCAAACTATGTGGTGGTGGTGTTAGGGGTATGTGTGGAAGTTACCAGACATATGGTCATTTGGTCTGATTCGGCCATATAGGAGAGATAAAAATTGCGAAATATTGTAAAATCGGGGTTTCATTATTTCTCTTCCGATTTTTACTGCGGTTGAAAGACATGCGTTCAGAGATCGAAAACATGGTTACTAACACAGCTTTGCACGCTCTTTCCAGCAAAAATTCTTACCAGATGATATGGGCAATATTTGATTTTTGCCGAATTTTTTCTCGAAAAAATCGGTTTTTCACTTCGTATTAAATTCAGCCATAAATCAGTAACCATAGAAAACGTGTCTCTTTCTATGCTTGAAAACTTTTCCATTTTCAGAGCTACAAATATTGTGCTTTCAAATATTTTTTTAAGCGCGGGAAAGCAGTGCCCAGATTTTTTGAACGGCAAAAAACTGCCCAAATTGGCGAAATCGTCCAAGTTTGTGGTGCCATATCTTATCGAAAACACGAATTCAGATAAACTTCCAACACAAAAATTTCTTGTTTTGAAGTCCTCTTGCGATATTGGTACTGAAAAGTAGGGGTCATGTCACTGACT
>JACMIF010003342.1:0-10468 GCA_014805445.1 Diplogasteroides magnus
AAGCCACAAAGGGAGATTGTTTTGCATGCACTTTCGTTATCACTTCTATCCAATTCCCTTCCTCTCTCGTTGTCAGAGTAGACTGACCACGAGAAAGTGTGGGAATGGAGAGAAGTGATAACGAAAGTGCATGCAAAACAATCTCCCTTTGTGGCTTCTTTAAAGCATATCCTAGAAAGTAGTCATTCTGCCAACCGTAATTCGTACTTCTCATTCGTTCCTTCTGCGCCGTGATCTTTCACTTCTTCTTGCCATTCACCTATTCTCTTCCCATTATCGCTCCCCATTCTCATCTCCTTTTCGCGCTCCATTCCTTCTTCTCCGATAGTTGAATTGTCTGCCACAATGCCTCAAGGCTATATAAGTGTGCGAAACGAGTCGAACCTTTACTTTTCCCAACTCCTTCTGGCTAACTCTTCCCTCTATTTCACCATTGCTACAACTTTGGGGTTATAAATAGGTAAATTTGTCGTCATTTTCTCCTTAAAGGAGCCAGAAAGGGAGATTGTTTTGCATGAACTTTCGTTATCACTTCTATCCAATTCCCTTACTCTCTCGTTCTCAGAGTAGACCGCTCTGACGACGAGAAAGTGTGGGAATTGAGAGAAGTGATAACGAACGTGCATGCAAAACAATCTCCCTTTCTGGCTCCTTTAACGGACATCTGCGCTGCGGAGTAAATTAAATACAAGCTTACCGATTTAGAATCCCTACTTCAAATAGTTACCTAGCCAATTGTTTTTCCGAGAGCAGTCTCCCAATGGACATTAGGGCAAAGACGAAGAAGCCTGGACTGCCTTCATGGCGTTCCATTTCACTCTTATAGCGCAATTTTCAGTGGTGTAGTTGCCTTTCACAAAATCTACTCTTGAATTTCTAAGGATGTCGCGTATGGCTGACAGTTTGACTATGGGTTATGTTTCAAGGCTACTGCTTATTTCCAGATATGTATATCCCCCTGTGAAACATAACCCATAAAGTAGTCTAACTGCCCACCTTAATGTTGCTCCTCCTCCAATTTCCCTCACTGGTCAGATAACCGAGTAACGGCCCATAAGCTGTTGTGCCATTAGGCTGGCGAAGCGAGTCTCTGTTGCCATCCTAAGCCCCATTCTTGGCCATTTTTCTTCTCCTGAGTGATAGTTTCCCTTCGAAGAGCAACGAAAGCTCAGGACCGCATTGTCGCGACTTGAGCTTCATCATTGCTTTATTTATTGCGCCAAAGTTTTCGCGAAGCTAAGGATCTGATTTCTCATTATCTCAGTGATTTTTAGACCGGAGTATGCTTCATCGTATCTCTATATCATCAACGTCAATTCTTGATTAGTCACTGTTATCATGCCTTAAAACAAATATATATATTGAGAACGAAATTCTACCTCGAGCAATGAGCTCTCTTGTACGGCAATGTCCTAAACACCGCTCAATGCATTTGAATCGGCCCTGGGGTCCGTAATTTGGTGTAATTTCACCGGCCGGTCAGTTACTGCCCCCTCCCGCTTTTACCGCCTTCCGTGATTTGACCTTGCCAGAGACTATTATTGCTTACAATACCACCCTCTTACCCTCACTCTCAGTCAATGCGCTAAATAGACGCGAGGCTGCATCATCAAGGTTCCTTTTGTACCCTGGGGCGATCTTTGAATCTCCTCCAACTAAGAAATCTTGGCTATATATATGGTGTTGATCAGGCGTTTTCAGTTGCGCTTTAGACATTAAAGTAACTATCCCGAGTGAAAGACAAAGACTTTTACGCCATATTTGCGAAATCGACAGACTCTATATTCACCAATATGGCGCAATGCCCTCGGCGTTCTTGTTGTTTACTCATTTATCTCACGCCTCTCCTAAGCCGTTCGCTTCTAGACATTCATTGTGACTGAGGCCTGTTTTGATGTCTATTTTGGTTCACCCAGGGGGTGGCAGCTTTTGCCAACTCGACCCGTGGGTTCCAGCATGCTCTTGCAAGAATTCCACGCGGCAAGTCAAGTGGGATATTGCCGACAGCTTTTCGCACTGGTCACATTCCGGCCTTCCTGTTTCATCATTAAACAACTTCCTGGGAGAGATTCACACGAGTCAAGTGTTTCGTATGTGCCACAGGGCCACCATCCCTCAGGCGGGATTCCGCCGATAGAGACTACCGCACAGGGTGAAAGACCAGAGCACCATTGGCATTTGCGCAATAATGAAGTAATGTGCACTATGGTTGGGCGATTCACTGAGCCAGTGCATTCGTTATCACTAAATCCTAGCCGTGGGGTCGTCTCTCATCGGAGAAGGACGACCGAGTAGAGAATAATTAGAGATTTCACCATTACGGCGCTAATGTCCAAGGCGCATCTTGTCTTCAGCCCCCCCCCCCTGAGGGTGGAGTGGCGGGTGCAAACTGTTTGTGGATTCGCACTCTTTCTTCTCAATGAGAGAGGGGCGATGGCGCCCTCTCTTTTCACACAGATTTCCGGGCGGTGGCCTTGCACCACACCTTTTTGCACCCTCTCCAATCTTCCGGAACTCCGCAATGTGGCGAGACAAATTACGGAGATTCCGGTAATTAGGCGGATGTGATGCTATTCTGCGGATGTCGCAATTTCCTCCCGGTCATCCGTCACAATTGCGGGCCATCATAACCGAACCCATTGTGCCAAACAGCAAAGCAACATGGTCGAGTGAGTCACTCTCGCTGTCTGCGCTCTGTTCGGTTTCCATGCTCTCTTGTTACTCTCACTTCTCTGGAATCGCTCTGAATTGTGTGCTCTCTATGGTTGGCAATTTGACTACATAATCTATTATGTTTCGATGCTATTATATATTTGAAGATATACTCTCTGTGAAACAAAACCAATCAAGTAATCAAACTGCAAACCATAGACTAGGTTCATAGATGGTGCTTTCAATGAAAGCACCCAGGAACATGTCTGGCATTACGGAGGTAGAGATGTATCCGTTTCACCATTATAGCGCAAATGTCCATGGTCATAGTCTTTCACCTGCTCTCTCAACCGTCTCGTCGCTCAGGCCTCTATCTGATTTGCACACTCTCTCTGCGAGGGAATTCCCTTTTTCTCTGCGCTCTCTCTGTTTGCTCAATCCCTCTCAATGGAGCCCGAGAGCCATTACGCACGCCCATTTGCATTCAATGATGCCCTCAGGCGGGCTACTCCTTGAGAACTACTCTCTCTCTCTCCCTTCACACCTGTGTACTTTACCCCGGAACCCGCTCAGGTTAGGTTTCACAGCACTTTACTTCTTATTATCACCAGCTGTTCACTTGCATTCCACTGTCCTGAGCTGAAAAGGAATACTTTTCTCTTGTACAACAACTACATATCCTGACGCATCAATAATCACAGGTTCCGTTTTTCTCTTTTCAGTTTTTATACATATCTTTTGATAATTGATGTGATATGACTACAGCTGAAACTCAACCTAATTTCTGGCTGTTTCGGAATTATTCGCGCTCTTGATGATTTTATGTTTCTATAATATATTATATGCTCAAATGATGAGTGAGCAACGATATCGTACACACAGTGCAGAAGAAAATACCTGAAATCACTGACCACCGCAAAAGGCGCTAAACATTCGTAACCACTTCGTTTTTGTTCACCCCTTTCTCACATCGTTCTCCGCACACAAAGCGAAACTATCGGTTTGTCTAGTGGTTGTGAAACTAAACTGTCACTGCTGACAGTTTGAAACTCCAACCGGCAAATCGACAGTTTTTCTGGCAGTTTTTTTTCGGAGCGTTATCTGTCTTCAATTACGTTATCATTTTCATTGTTGGTGCACACATTTCCTGATTTAAAATTGATTTTCGTCCTCGCCGACAATTGAAATTCCTTGAGACTCGATGAATTCATCATTACGAATCCCAAAATCACAGTTGTCCTTCGCCAGGGAACGCATTATGAAATTTCCGACCACTCCAATCTCTTCCGCGCCGTAGTCTATAGAAGTGAGAGACGACCGACGAGATTGAGGAGGTTAGGCAATTCCAAAATGAGTTCCCTATCAGGGGTTCAAAAACAGTAAATCTGTCGTCATTCTTCTCCGCCGCGCCGTTGTCCATGCGGGAATGAAATAACCGCGCTGCGGAGAAGAATGACGACAAATTTACGAATTTTGAACCCCTGATGCGTTTCCTATACTGTACTTCCTGTGTCCATACTACTACAGACAGACTACTCATGTGCACTTACCCATCTTCTTTTTCCTCCTCTTCTTCTCCCTTTCTTCTCGCTTTACCCCCTTCCCCCATTCTTCTCACCTCCTTCTTCCTTGATCAACTATCGTATCGCGTTGCTCATTGTACACTCGCCCGGAACCCGCTCTGGTTAGGTTTCACTTTTTTACTGCTTCCAGATGGCCGACGGCTTCCTCGCGCAGATCGAGTCGTTCGGGCTGCCGCCGCCCGAGAGGAAGTAAGCAATTTGGCAGGCTGCCAAAAATTGGCATTGGTCCTGGAGCGATTACAGTAACCTTCAGATTGATCGAGGATGAGACCGCGGTTCCCGCAACGATTTCCAACATCTCCCATGAATTGGCGAGGCGAATCAACACGATTAATTTGGAGAAACAAAAGGTGGGAAAATTGTATGCATTGTTCATTAGATTACGTGAATGCGTTTCCTATGTTTCACTGATGTTGTTTCACTGAGAGCGTCTTTCATGTGTCCATAAAAATCTTGTGCATTAAGGATCGCATTATGGAACGTTATTGACAGCCGTTCATTTCTAGCAGTCTATCTTCATTCCTAGCGGTCGTCTCTGCGAAGTGAAAGACGACCGCTAGGAATGAAGTTAGACGGTTAGAAATCAACGACTGTCAATAACGTTCCATGATGCGATCACTACTGTGCATGCGAGATCGCGTTGCAATACTGTACTCGTGATTAGCAAAAGCAATTTCGTCCCAACTACCACTACGGCGCTAATGTCTTAGCCGAGTTGCAAGCGCTGAATTCCTCGCCGCTTCCTCGTTTCCATTTCATTTGTGTGCTTATCGACTAAAATCGTGTCATTCGGTTCGCCAGTCCGGAATGCACTGCATCAAGCATACAAATATAATCACTTCGCTGTCCCTCTTAACGTGTTGACTCTATCATTTCGCAGATTAATAGGCGATTCTGACCCCTAATCAGACGTGTAGATACGACTGATCGGTGGAGCTTGAGGTGGGAAGTGTGCAGTATTGCTGAGCATTAAATCAGAGTTGATAAGCGCATGCCAACCTTCTCCCGTGAACCCACCCAGCCCTAATCGGTTCTTGCCCATTTCCCGAGCAGGCGATCATGGAATAAATCGTTTTAAATATTTTTCTAGAGCTCGAGAAACATATTTGTTGTCCATTATGAACTGTGTCTATTGTCCTCATTTTCGCGTCTTGATGACTACTGGTCCACTATCCAGCATCTCCCTTTAGTTGATGGCCCCCATCCAGTTGCATGTCCTGAATGAGGATGAAACACTCTTTCCCATTCCTTTCTTCTGAGCCGTTTGTCTCTTCTAAATGTGAGAGACGACAGCTCAGGAGAGGTGCAGGACGATAAATGACCGTCCTTGTTCACAATACCCCCAGAGTAGTAGGGTTTCTTAACAGTGAGAGACGTCGGAGAGGAAAAGGAAGCAAGATGACGCTTCCGTATGTGAGATGTCTGTTTGCGCGCCTTTTGTCGAGAGCGCCAAATGACCAGTGAGAAAGAATCAGCGGCCGCTCCTATCACCCCTTTGTGTAGGAAAAGGTGCGTGAAGAGGGATTCCGAACAATTTTGAAACGATTTGTTGATTACATTTCAACTGTGAAACACACCCCGTGTCATCTTTCCGAATACGGAGATGCGATCAAATGTTATTATAGACGACTTGAAGCTTATTCTAATATTCTTTAAATTTATGTTCTTTCAGTGCTATATTGGCAGTGTGTGCTATTAATTCTGATCGTGTTGCTTATTCTAAAACGTTTGGACGCAACGATTTGGTTCTCAATGAGCTTGAATTTAGGATGCTGCTTTTCTCGCAATTTCAAACCACCGTGTATTTATCACAAAACGGAACTGGAAGCCTAAGCCTCCGTAACAACCGCTTCTCCGTATAGAGGCACACGCTGGTGGCAGAAAACGTTACGCTTGCGCTTAATACCGCTCCAAACTTGCTCCTGCAAAATACCAGCGTTTTACGGATATTTCTCGCTGTTCCTCTTAAGTAGAGGGACGGAAAGATTAGTAGCTGAGGCATCTCCAAGAGTAAGAGTAAGAGTTACGATTACTTAGTAATGAGTAATAACGGGAACTCGCTTCGTTCACGGACCTGCCCTGGAAAGATTTCGAGGAGATAAAAGCACACTGACTATGCGCAAACAACCGAGAGAAGCGGCTTTATAACACCATAAGCGACCCAGCGATTCTTTCTTATACTGTCCAGCTCACTCCAGTTGATAGGAGCGGTCGTAGCGCATCTTACAGCGAACATGAAAATCATGCAATTTTCTCCAGAAAATATCATAAACATTATGTTGTAATTCCACACGTTATGCCACTATGACTTCACCAATATTTTTTTAGTACACCGAAGTTCATGAATACTAACGATTTTTGAACACTCTATCGTTGCTCAAACGCACGCAACTCTCTAGAAATCAAAACAGGGCAGACAAACACTGCATTCCCTTTTACTCATAAAAGGAATGGGATCATGTTTTCACTTGAGAACTGAGAGACAACCGCTCGGGAGAGAGGACAGACGATAAAGTGGTCGGATTGAATACCAATGAGATGAATGGAGAGATGGTTGCATGCGTGTTGTCCCGTGTTTACTCGTGTCCTCTCAAGGATCCCCACCCCGCTGATCAAACCTTCCTCTGTCTCGCTGTCATAGGAAACGGGGTAGGAAACGAAAGTGAGATCACGCTCATTGAGGAGTTTTTTAATGTCTCATGTACCTTTTATAAGCGATCTACGTGACATTTGCATTGGTCCTGATGCACCGATCCAGACGGCCTCTGAGAACAATTGAAAAGGACAGACATGCGCTGAGAACAAGCATAGACACACGCAATCTGACCTCTGTGAGGGCGATTCGGGGGTGCATCAAATGGGGAGGTTGTATCCCCCTCTCTGGATTCACGTGCACGAGGAGTCGCTATTTACGCGGTCGTGTTTCTGTTTTCCATCCAGAGTGGGGATGTAAGGTTTGCAGTGGGTTGATACTTGAAGGGAAGTATCTTCTTGATCAACAACCAGATCCAGGAAACACTTTATGTTCCGGCCGCGCTGTGAATACTTGAAGTCAAGTGGGTGGCTGGCCCGGTAAATGTACTAACGGGGCAATGTAGCAGGATGGGTAGACTGAGGGATTGCAGGATGCTTTCGGGGTTGAATGACTGCACACTAAAAGGAGATCCAATTTTTGTTTTCTTTATAACAAACAAGTCCTGTTCGTACTGTCCCTCGCTTTATAAGAAGTATTTGTTATTTGCATGCTGCATACTTCAGAACTGCTTCAGCGCATTAAAATATTCGAATACTGAAAATGTTACGCTATAACTAAATACAAGAGTTTATGTCTATTTCAAAATGCTTTGTGTCATTTTGTTAATTTCAGACTCTCCGCAGTGACGTCATCGTTCCGGCCGGAGGCATGATTTCCATGGCCAAGCAACAACAGGACAAACTCGAGGAGATCTCCCGGGACGAGGTGTCCGCTTGGAAGACACAGGTCCGTGAATTCATCCGCATCCGTACATTAGTCACTGTACAAAGAGTCAGAGCACGGAAACCATCACACAAAGCGCAGCGCATATTCGTTCATTTGTCCGGCCGTAAAAAAGATGTTCAACAATTCACGGATACGGATTTGCAGGTGCTCGCTTCATCCCGACCGAAGAGTCAATGGCTCAATGGCAAGGAGGAGGAATTGGAGGATTCGAGGGCTTATGCACGGTGACAATTCGGGAAACAACATTTGTTTCACACTTCTTATAATAAAAAAGTTTTTTTAATTCTCTTAATAGCAGTTATTGTGATAATGTAAAAAAAATCCTGGGTTAAAATTGTGAATTTCACAAAATATATTCAACTGTATGTCTGTTATTAGAGCCAATCCATGGTTCATGACGAAACAACAAACGCTGAGAAAAGAAATATTAACGCAACATTACCTTTTAATCAAAACAACTGGGCTTTCTTTCAGTTCGATAGCAGCCAAGATGGGAGGAGATTCTTCATTGGCCGACCCCATTCACGTTCATACGGTTAACATTTCTTGTCTATACATAAATCAGTGCAGTTTTTAATTACACAACTAGAATTCCCAGTGGGTAGCAAATTTTTTGTTCGTTTCATCTCTGCAGCGTAAATAGCCTTGCGATCTCACGTGGTGACCACTTGATATTTTCGTTGGTCAGATTCTACGGTCAAGAGTAGGGTTCCCTTATCAATCCATTTAGTGCATTTGTCATTCGTCTAACCTCCGCGGAGCTGTTCTCTCTCCATACTATAGACAAGACTAGACGAATGACAAATGCACTAAATGAATTGATAAGGAACCCTACAGATAAACAAAAGAGCAACGTTTGCTCACATGGGAGCAATGACGGTGTTTTCACAGCTGGGCCCCAGGAACAAAGGAAACGATTAATTCTTTCGCTTCCGCGCTCCACTCATAATGTCCTGGTTTATTTGGCAGCAGAATTGGCGCTATAAAAATGTGTATCTTTCGGTTATCGATTGATTTTACCGCTTGATTTATCGATTATTCATTCAGAAATCTGGTTCTTCATCCACTATCGACGACTTCATCTCGGATTCGTACCTCTCCCCGCCGGAACACAAAACGTCATTGAAGGTACGGCGATCATATAGATTTTTAATGGTACATGTAGAAAACAGTCGTAAAATATCTATTCGTTAACGTACGGAGATAGCGTTGTCACCCGATGATTATTTTACAGGAATCCTCAGGATCCTCGACAAGTACTAATTACATTTTAACCAAAAATTCGAGCGTAGGCTGAACATGAACCAAATCGTACACCACCTAGCAATAATGAATACAAGCAGAAACATATTGTAACACTCATTTCGAAAAATAATTTTGTTCATAAAATATCTATGCATCAACACAACAAGAAATATCACAAAGAATTATTTTTCCAATATTGGAACTGCAAACAGCATAAGATATTTTAGAAAATTCCTATTTTCAGGAGTCCCCTCGTGATCTCGACAAGTATTCCGACTATTCCTCGGCCTCCTCACACAAGTCTCCCTCGCCCCCTCAAACATCTCCCCACTCCTCGAGAGGATCATCTTCTGCAATGGAGGATTACTCTGTGACAACGTCGCCTTACCATAGAACTCGTGAGTTATTGATTGATTTATTGATTTTTGAAACTTCTGGGCACCGTGTGTTGGAGCACATGAGTTCTTTGGTTAAAAATTTCCTTGTAAAGGGATCACCAATTTCAAAACAATTCTATTTCTTATATATTTTTTGAAATATTCAATTTTGAAAGTTTAAAATTTTCGATTTCAAATGATCTAAATAAAAGTAAGACAATTTTCCAGGCGACATGTACGCATCGCCATCCCAACTCTACAGGGACATTGTTTCTCCTCCAGTGCAGACAATTCCTGCTCCTGCTAAGAAGGTTGGTCTTGAGAAATAAGTAGTCATAATAGGTAGTAGCCGGCCTTACCTGTGGGCCCACCTAGCGTTATCGCTTGACGTGGTTGCACCTTTACATTTACCTTTTCCAGTGAAATACAAAGTCTACATAGATATCTAAGTAATATTATAGTTACGATATTGTTTCATCAATATGGACAAAATATCAGATTTGCAAATGCTGGTTTTCTTAAGATTCCTCCAGCGGTCCCGAAGAAGACCGTAACTATCGTTCCCACTGCAACGCGGATAATTTCACTCTCACCCGTAGCCAAGACCGAGGAGAAGTGAGGAATATAGTTTTAATGTTCTAAATATTATTTTTTATAATTCATTCTTACTTCATTTTTGAAAATCATTGTTTTTACTTGAATTTGAAGAAGATACTGTCAACAACTTCAAGTGAAGAGAAACTGAAACGTAAATGATTTTTTCTAAATTTTTGGAGAAATTACTGTAAATATTATTATTTGTTCATGAAACATAACTGAATTTGTGAATTAGTCACTGATCAAAGATTCATTATTTTCAGAGAGAAGCCCGTTTTCCATGGTGGATTGCGCAGTCAAACGCAGAAAACTGCGAACTTCAACCCTTTCAAGGTAGATGCATTTATTGATTTTTATTCCATGGGTAGATGCTGTACGCATGCAAAGCACTAATCCGCACAAAATCTATGGTTCATCTATGACTGTGTTAAAACTATTAGGTTGGGGAGAAAGTCTTGACCACTTTTTAAAAACACATCTATCTTTACTTAGAGAAGTTGCACAATTCCAATGTGTGTGGTTATGTATAGTAG